>JAHXMU010000246.1:0-19060 GCA_019455685.1 Philornis downsi
AAGCGCCCTGTTCTCACACAATATATCGACTGAGTTAATTTTTCCAGGAAAAATTCGTATTTTTTAGTTTACGCCTACTTCCTTAAAGGATTGTATGATTTTTTGGCGATTTTCTTCCTTATCCCGTATCAACCAGCAATATATATTTCTTTTATTTTCCTAATTTATCGAATTATCAATATCAGCAAAACGAAATAAACGCAAGTATTCCACCAACAGTTTTGACATTTGCAATAAATAACAATCACTAAGCTTTTGATGTTCGCAGTCTATCCAATATGAATGTTTAAACCATTTCCTTGGTTTATCACCACCACAACTGCGATATCACTTACTTGTATTGTAAACCAATAAAGCCAACCATGGAAATTCATCCAGTTCAGCTATTTCACCTCCATATATCCGATGAGTCACCTGTTTGCCGCATTCATTCCATAGATTGAAGCCTTCGACGGGTTCCACGGTTTGTATGCGTCTTTTAAGCTTTTTCTTCTGGAAGCGTGCGGTAGCATCTTGAAAGCGCCGATATTCGAATTTCGTAAATTTCAAACTTGGATATCGATAATCCTGGCCATTGGCCGTGCAACACACTAAAGGCTCGAAGATATTGCGGCGATCATCAAACGATATATTCGAAATACACTGAACTTTTTTCAAGAAATTCACTTTTTCTGCCGGCAAATTGGTTGAATTTCGCACTTGCAAATATGCCGCGCATTTACTGATCTCGAGACAAACACCGGGCTTGTCCTCATTGGGTATTTCACAGAGGATACGTTGTCGCGGCACATCTTCCTCCTCCTCGCCGAAGGCGGCGCTACTATCTCCGGAGAATGCACTTTTCGAGGATATCGATAAGCCTTCTTCATAGTCCGCGACAGACGGAAAGTGATATTTACCACTGCTATAACAGCTTACAACTAAATTTGCGATCAACATTAATAGTATTGCAAAACAACGACAATTATAAAACATGACGCGGCGAGTGTGTGAAAGAGTTCCTCTTGGGGAGCGGCGGGCGTGTGTGTTAGGAGTTGCCGTTAAACGATCAGACCAATATCGAATCGATCGCTTACGGGTTAATTGCAATTGACGTAAAATTTAAAAGAAAAACACTTGTGAATTGCTGCTTCTTTGTTTCGACTATTGCTGATGTTGTTTTTTTTTCCTTATTTCGCTCGAAACCCAACGAAACCGAAATTAAAATTCACTTCGCCGTCGAGACAACATAACGCGACAACGTACCGCTCAACTATGACGATCTCCGGTTAAAAGAGACAACTAAACCAACAGCTGTTAATCCCACACTGCTTAAGCCGCCGTGTCAAAATCCAAATCCAGACATTGTATGCACAATAACACTAACATTCGACTTTTAAGTAGACGACTAAGATAAGTGCCAAAAAACGATTCAGTTGCCCTGCCCCCTCTCCTCCCCCCTCAAACAACACAATTTATGTGACAGACATTTAAACGACCATTCAAGATCACCTTGCCCGATCAGCTATACAAACGAAATAAAATAAGACAAAAATAAAAATAATAATAAAACGCCACAACGAAAAACAAAGCAAAACAAAACCGAAAATCATATGTGCTACACTTGTTCCCTTCGCACCATCTTCACACCCCACTCTTGGACTCAGCTGTTGGAATGGCTGAGTACAATCGCGGAAAAGTAGTACATTCGTAGTGCGTTTCGATCGTCAAAGCTCGTTAATAAGATCACAATCGTTTGTATTTGCATATGCTTCGCCACCGTTGTTACCGGTCATTTACACTTCGTTGCATTCGGCCAACTGGTAAATTATGCAATACGACGACCAGTAACTCCGGCAGCGAGCACTTGTTTTTTCACACACTGTTGACATGAGCACGCGCATTCGGGTCGTTGTTAAGCCGAGCGCATATTATGTGGTCGGTCTACCAATGACTTGAGTGATTCATAGTGATAAACGCGATCGTGCGTCAGTAGTTTCACTTTCATTTGACACGAAAAAGAAATGAGGTCGTAAAGTTTCTGGCATACTTTTAGGAGGATTTGTTTTGTTAATTCGTTGCCCAGTGGCGGAGTGGACATCTTGAGAAGCATTTTTATTTGGAGCCAATTTTATTATCGATTATCCTTTACTTTTGTGCTATACAGTGAGCGCATTTCGTTTAGCCGAATATAGCAGGAAACACCTTTATTTGTGCTTATCTCCCAAGCCGGTAAATATTTGTATAGGATGTTTTTGTTTCTAATTTTTGCAAGTTCAAACGTGCACAACGATCGGCATACGATCAGTTTGAATACGTGCATTGTCTGTTGACAAAAAAATAAGTTTGCTTGCGCGAGTGTTAAGTTCCCACTAATTTAGTGCGCACTTCGTTTAGACGAAGTTGTGTTTAATTGTGAAAAAACAATTTAAACACTTATAAACCGGTAAGTAAAGTATAAAACTTATAGAATGAAGTGTTTTTAAGTTTTTGGTCAATAAGAAATAAAGTTTGTTTTTATAAATTGCAGCCACGCCGAAGGGAAAGTAATTGAATAAAGTGAAAAAGGTTAAGATTGCTGCGTACAAGGAAAGTGATGTAAACAATTCCCAAATCGGACGAAAAATTAACCGTTCTGAAGAAGTCATCCGAAATTTTTTGAAAATGAAGGACAATTACGGAAAAAAACGCCAATGAAAGGTTGAACGAAGGTTTCAAAGCGACAGGTTAACCAAGTTCGTTCATTGGCTACAAAAAACAAGTTGAGTGCTGCTGAAATTGTTCACACTCTTGAATTGCCTATAGGAAAGCGACGTGTTCGAGCTATTTTGGCAGCTTCACCAAACCTGGTTTACAGGAAACCAATGAAAGCACCTCTCCTAACGCAGCTTTATAAAGATGCTCGATTCAAATTTGCACAAGAGCACATGAGCTGGACTTTCCAATGGAAGAATGTAGTTTTTTCAGACGAAAAACTAATTTTAACTTGGATGAACCCGACGGATTGAGCTATAATTGGCAAGATTTGAAGGCGCAAGAGCCAGAACGCCTTAGTAGAAATTTTGGTGGAGGCAGTGTAATGGTTTAGGGTGCTTTTTCGTTTTATGGAAAGTCAAAAATCTGTTTCATTCCACCAAAAACCAACAGCGAGAAGTACACCGAACTGTTAGAAGCTGAATTGATTCCTTTCCTGGAAGATCGCCATGATGAGGATTTTGTTTTCCAGCAGCACAACGCATCAATCTATCGTTTTCGCCTAACAACGGCCTGGTTTTCTTCACAACAGCTGATGGTTATGAACTGGCCCGCACGCAGTCCTGATCTGAACCCGATATAGAACTTGTGGCTAGAAAGGTTTGCTAGAAAGGTTTATGGAAATGGAAAGCAATTTACATCCATTCAAGAATTAAAGAGTGTCATTGTGACATGCTGGAAAGAGATTGCTTTAAATTATTTGCGCAAAATCTGATAAATAGTATGGAAAAACGCATTTACGAAGGGTTGATAAACAGAGGAGGCAGGACCAAATATTAACTCCATAAAAATTTCATAAGTGTTAAATAAATGTAAGAAAAAAGTTCATTATAGATGAATGATTTAAATAAAATCCCGGTTTTCTCCACGGTTTTCTTTACTTATTTT
Organism: Philornis downsi; assembly: GCA_019455685.1. NCBI lineage: Eukaryota > Metazoa > Arthropoda > Insecta > Diptera > Muscidae > Philornis > Philornis downsi. The sequence goes on from JAHXMU010000246.1 coordinate 3,622, forward strand.
GTACGCGGAAGTTAAGTAGAACTATTAAAACTCTATTTTACGTAAACTTACATTAACATTTATAAATTTCACTAACTAGAATATTCAAAAGTATTTACTCGGCTAAATGAAGTGCGCCTACTGTACAATGAAATTGTGAGGCTCGTTCCTTTCCCTTATTAGAAAAGGAGTACGTATTACATTCTATTGAAAAAGTACCGTTAATCAGTCAACAAAACACAAAGTATTAAATACTCAATCAAATATATTGTTCAAAGTATACCCTTTCCGAAATACTACACTTTTGTCAATATTTAATCCAATTATCAAAGCATTTTTTAACCGCATTCTATGGAAAATAATTCAATGACAGCCTTCTGAGACGATACGCCTTCGTGACGCAAAACCCGAGAGTTTCCTTTCCACAAATCCGACTTTATTCGACGAATTTAGTCCCTCAAATCGCTCCCAAATGCCCATTATTTGCCTTCTAACCTCCCGGTTAGAGTTCAGGGTCCATAATACAGGGACAATCAAAGAATACACTTAATATTATGACTATATTTGGCGAAATTTGACATATTTTTCTCGGTTTCGACTCAGTTGGAAGAAGCCATGCCGAAGCTTGTTGACTGATTTGGGTGCCAAATTCGTGAACACAGTTTCATCGTCAGTTTGTTTTATAACCAGCGACTTTTATGCGAATAAGTTTTCGAAGAAAATTCAGATCTGGTTGAGGACATTTTATACCTAGTGGTACGAATTAATTCATGAGACATAGAAATTCAGCGGCTATCTCTCTCAAAGATAAAATTCGATTTTCAGTCACTTTAACTTTCACTTTATTTATTTATTATGTGAAGTCCAGTTGAAGACGTTGGTGACCGATCAGAGTGAGACAAAATTCCACCACATCTCCACCGCTTTCGCATTCACTGTACCACTCATGCGCGTGTTTTTGGTAAAGTCGATTCTTCGCAAATCTTTTGTAATATTTTCAGCGATCCAGCACATGAAATTCTACTTACATTAAAAAATTTGAGACAAATTTCTTGTTCGACATTTCTACCCATAGCAAAATCGTAATACACGCTTGAGAAAAGCTGGCAAAATCAAGTGCAATTGTGTCAGCTTAGTGACAAAAATATTATGGGTTAACTCTTATTAAGGGGTCTTTTTAACGACGAATTCCTCGTACTTTTTCGGCACAATGTAGGTTCTATAAAAAAAAACCATTTTGGCTAGAGTTTTTTAGGATTAATCATATTTATATATAGCATAGTAAAAATAAGTCCATTATTTGCCCAATAGATGGCTTAAGTAATCCGTATCTCGTGTTGTATTAGTTTGATCGGGTTAACAGCCAATCAAGGACAATTTTGCTTTCGTCGATGCTGTTCCGTTAATTTTGATGTCAAAAATGCACTACGCTCTAGAATACCGATTGTCAAAAATGTTGATAGAATGTTAGAAATCAAGAAATCAAGTCCGACCGGCACTGTTTCGATTGTCCAGGAGCTACCCGTTGCATACCGCTTGAATGACGCTGAATACAAAAAGAAGTTTGATGTGCCACACGACTTAACTCAACAAACTTCATGAACCGATTTGTTATCTGCGAATCCCTACTGAATGTAGCAACAAAATCGACCTATTTCTGGAGCGAATGATGACTGGCGATGGAAAGTTGGTCACTTATGACAACATTAAGCGATAACAAAGCCTGAATTGGCGGTCAGGAACCTTTTGCTGCGTGTTTGGTGGGATTGGCTGCTAATCATATACTATGAGCTGTTTTCCTACGGCTAAATTTTTAATTGGGGCTTGTGCTGCCGTCTGAAGGAAGCAACTGTCCAAAAGCGCTTAACTTCGATAACGCCAGGCCAGTCGCCAGAACTTCCGTGGGAAGTTGTTATGTCCTTGTTATTGTCTGGACCTTGCACCAAGCCTATACCATCTGTTTTTGTCTTTGCCGAAAGATGGCCTCAAGGGAATCGTGCGAAAATCGACTGTTCCAGTTTCTTGCCGATAAGGACGAGGGTTTCTATGAAGGAGGGTTTCAAAATGGCTGCAAATTATCGAACAAAATGGTGGATATTTGACCTAAATCGGTCATGTAATGTAGTGGATTTGTTTTTACTACCCCATACGAGTATATATGGTATAAACGGAGATTGCCGGCTTCATGTGAATCTTTAGCCCTATACCGACATCGATGCATCATAATATAGCGATTACGTTGGATATGTCATGTTGTGTGAACAGAACCAATAAGCCAGCACGTAAATACTTCGATAACGAAATCGCTGGGCAGCAGAAAGCGAACAAAACTCTCTGGGAGTGACCAGACTACTACGGCACTGTCAAAATTTTGTATAACGAATTGCAGAAAGAACGCAACGGCATACATTTTTTCATACAGTTGCAAAAATGGTCGGAAATTGTTGGAGCTCAATACTAGGTTATCCGTATTAACGAAGTAAGGGTGATTTTTTAAGATTTAAGTTTGTCAGGTTGGCAGCACTGGTTGCTAATGGCTGCGTTTGGACATCTGTCAAAGTGAAAAGTGTACAGTATACTCTGCCATTTCATCATGGAATGACGAATGACTTACCACAACGTTTAATTTTTGCTGAATGGGCCATACAGAAGCTCAATGAAAATCCGCTATTTTATCGAAAAATTCTGTTCCGCGATGAGGCTCATTTCTTGCTGAACGGATACGTAAACAAGCAAAACTGTCGCATCTGGAGTGATGAACAGCCACATACCATACATGAATTAAGGATGCACCCGGAAAAAACGACAGTTTTGTGTAGTTTATGGGCTGGTGGCATCGTCGGTTCATTTTTCTTCAAAGACGACTGTGGAAGAAACGTTACCGCCAACGGCGAGTTGAACTTGGTTGACATGTGGTTTCGTCAGGACGATGCAACATGCCACACTGCTCGTGAAACAATGGATATGTTGAGGGATGAATTTGGTGAGCAGCTTATCTCTCGATCTGGCCCTGTGAGTTGGCCCCCAAGATCTTGCGATTTAACGCTTCGTGATTATTTCCTGTGGGGTTATGTCAAGTCATTAGTCTATGAGGGCAAGCCGAACACTATTGGAATACAGGGCGAAATGCTCGAAAAAGTGACGAAAAATTGGACCTTCCGAGTGGACATTTTGAGACGGAACCGCGGACAACATTTACATGAAATTATCTTTAAAAATTAAATGGCAAAGACCAATTTATCGATTCCAATAACAAAATTTAATATATGATGCAAATTTGAGTGTTTTATTCGATTTAAAAAAAACGGCGATTAAAAAATCACTCTATACTTACGGCTAAATAAGGATGCTTATCACTAAGATATCCTATTTGCTAAAGTCGAAGCTCAATAGTCGTTTTTTTGCGTTAAATAACACATTTATTAACATTTATTTAAAATTGTTTTTATTTCATAAATTAATTTCTAGACTCTTAAATGTAAAACTAAATGAATGAGTTGACAAACATTGTATGATAACAGAAATGATTTGCATCTTATTCTAGTCTACCTAATCTAAACTCAAAATCAGTTCATTTGTAATATTCGTGTCCTTTGCAAGTCTTAATTTCAATTCCTTAACTTCTTGTTAATCCAGTCAGTATAGATGGCGACGCGAGCGTACACACCAGGCCAGTTTTGGAGACCGCAACGGCGTCCAAAGGACACAATGCCCTCCAGCACCCAGACGCCGTCGCGATAGTGCATAAGAGGCGCTCCCGAATCACCACGACAACTATCCTCATTCGCCATTCCACCAGCACACATATGGGTAGGTTCAATGGATAATCCGAATTTATTATACTGTTGCTTGCAGAATTTTTGATCCACTAAGGGTACATTAACTTTTTGCTTAATCGGACTACTCGATTCGGTTTCTGTAGCTCCCCAGCCGGCCACCGTTAACTTAGTATCAGTCTTAAGATTAAATGGCTGCAAGACAGATGGCAAGCAAATGGGTCTAATGGTTTTTGAGTAACGGACATTACTGTCCAGCCGCAGAAGGGCAATGTCGTGCAATGGCGTCTTTTCCTGTTTATAGTTTTCATGGACAATTTTCTCCTCAATATGCCAACGTTGGTTGTCCTCGTTAAAAATGGAATTTTTGGTATAATCCATAACACCTAAACGAACAGCGACTCTGAAATTAATTAATTAATGTTATAAATTAATTAATTAATTAATGTTAATGAATTGATGTTAATGGAATAATCCTGGGCATTTTGGGAATTTTTGAGAAAAACTTACAAGTCTCCTTTTTGTTTCACTATGGGTCCCACAACACAATGAGCTGCTGTTACTACATAGCGGGCTGTTATTAGGGAACCGGCACAAACGGATTCTTTGGTAGGATCTACAATAAAAATAATTGAAATACTCGTATATGCGTTTTCCTTTTAGTAACGAAAAGAGTTATTTTTCCATTTAACAAATTACCTGTTCTCGAATACTCCAAAAATGCCATCCATGGAAATTCAAAGGTACTCGCATCGCTACCACCATAAATGCGATTGTCAATAAATTCGCCACCGCATGTAGGTGGCTCTGGCAGCAGTGTCCTCTTGATTGGAATGGCCGGCTGCAACGCTGTAATTTGCTCAGATGGTTGTGAGGGTTGAGAGAAAAAGTTCCCCTTGAACAATGACTGCAACCACGAAACTTTTGAATTAAGAGTTTGCTCTGCCTCTGTTTGTTCATCCACACTGGGCGTTGTAGTAACGAAACCAGTATCACTGGAACAGCAAACTAGAGGGGTTCTACCGAAACCCCCACCACAGGCGGAGGCAACAAGAAATTCGCGTTCGCTGTGCATCAATACTTGACAGTCGTGAATGGCAACGCAAGTGCCAGTGCGTTTGTTGGGGTTTTCGCAACGTTTGTTAGCCAGGGCTGAAAGAGATTGATAGAGGCTTCGTAAGTTAAAGATGCGATTTGTGAGATCTGCTATATCAGACTATGATCTTGGGGAAACCCCCTTTAAGAAAATATAATACAATCAATTAAGAGTTTAATGCTGTCAGGCAGGTTCGTGTTTAATGTTCTTATTGTCTACCTGAAGTCAATAAATTTAGATTTATGCTTGCTTTTGGCTATCTGATTGCTCCTATTGCGGTTTTATACGAAACTGTTCAGTTTTAAATTAAGTCGTTTGTTTAAGTTTGGCACGGTTTGTTATATCTGTTATAGCAAATATTTTTGCGGTTTCTTTCTCTTTACATCTGAAGCACTCTTTGACAGATAATCTTCAAAAATAACGATGCAAAACTATGTGAATGGTTTAATAATTGACCAGTTATTGCCTTATAATCATAACTTATAATGCGAATACATTCTTTTTGGAATTTATATACGAGTATAATGAAAAATTTCCAAAAATAATTTACATATAATATATAAATTGTAATAAATTTTATTCAAATATGTTACGCCAGTTTTATTTTGTAAGGATTTGTTTTTCCATAGAATTAATAAATAAAATTTAAAAAAATCAAAATTTTTTATATGGAGTTTCGCCGCGAAAAGTCGACATAGTATCAGCATTAAATAAGGGTGAGCCATCTGAAATAATGTAGTTAAAATGTTGAAAATTGATTCTACTTTCTTTAATTGTGAACCATCATAATAATTTGTCGCATTTTAAAAACGGAACCGTTTTTAAGCTTTGACAGTTTTACTGAAAGTTTGCTCAGGAAAAAGCTTATATACCCTCTATTATAGACAGAGATTCACGGTGTGATGAATAATATTCCAGTTGGCCTAAAACAAATGGACGTGGCTAAATCACCTTCTCCTCAAGCATAATGACTTTTTTCCAATTTAGTACCCGCCAAAAAATAATTTACTGTATTTTATTTCTTAAATGTCATATGAGATGGGATGATTCCTTCCCATGTCTATGCATTTCCACAGTATATTTATTTTTATTAACGAATATATGCTCAAAAGTTTAGAAAAATATCGAAGAAGTCAAAATTTTCGAGGGCTGTATGTTATATTTATATGATCAGGTTTTTTTTCGCAATGCGCTGATTTCGTCGATTGTTTACTTCATATTGTGGTGAAGGAAATGAATCACTGTTTGGTACTGTTCCTTTCAGATGTACAAGGTTATCCATTTAGTGGTTTCAAAACTGCCGCTCTGGCAAGGCTGTTAGCTATTAAATAGCTGTCATTTATCATTCCGTGTTATCTATTTACGAAATGAATCAGTGGCAAATCGTATTTTTGATTAGTACTGTCCCTTTCAGATGTACAGGGTTATCCATTTAGTGGTTTCAAAACCAGCGATCTGGCAAGGCTGTCAGCTGTTAAGTAGGCTTGCCATTTACGAATATGGATCGTTACTGCAAAGGAAATCAATTTTATAAATTCTTTAGTTTAGCGTAAACGCCATCTCCTAGTAGGTAATATGTAAAATTTGCCCATTTTTCCAGGATCATTTCATATTTTTTTTTATTATTTTTCGACAATTCTACCAAAATTCATAAGGTCTTTTAAAAATGAGTGTGAGCTAGGATGATGTTTTTCGTATCTGTCTACCGTTTTTGACGATAAAATATTAAAATTGCTGAAAAAAATCTTAAAAAAAATCTCCTTTTTCTGGGGGTAGTTTCAGTCGCTATATGGACAAGTTTTCTCCTATTCGACTTATTTCGCACACTCGTAATTACGACGGTCTAAAAATGCCTGTTTTCATACATATAGACTATTGTTCCTATTGTTGTAGGTCTTTTTTCTAGTATTTTACTGTACCGACTAATCATCAGAAAGGTAGGCGTGTCAGAAACGATCTCTGATCATTCTTAATATATTTCCTTAGACCATGTTGCCGGTACCTTAAGATTGTAATAAACTAATATATGGTAAAATTATCGAAACAAATCTGAAAAATGGAGGCAAAGAAAAAAAAACAGTTGCCCCTATTACGAGACCAATTGCGACAAAAGTGCGCAATTAAGAAAGTAACATCCAAAATCTTAGTTTTGAAATTGTTTTTAGATCACGAATGATTTAATCCACTGATGAAACATTTTATAAACTATCATTAAACAATACAAATATTATTTTTAGAATTTCATTTTTTTAGTATGGATCGCGACTTTCCCTATTATTTATAAGCCGGTTTGCCTGAATGAAAAAGTTATACTAGTTTTCAGTGTTTTAGTCAACCCTTCGAGTAGTAGATAAATTAATGTAAATGAGCAGTAGATAAAGATTTAATATCACCCACACAAACGTCTATTCAGGTAATTTAAAAAACATTTTTATACGGGTAAGTTCCAAAAAAGGTTTTTACAAAATTATCGCATCAACAAAGATGCATTTCGTAACTTTTTACATTGCATAAAATTGAAACTGCCCAAGTCATCCATTCCGGCAGAACTACAGCTTGCTGCCACATTAAGATTTTTAGTAGGAGAATTTCAACGAGGGGTCGGAAAAGACACTAATGTGGTTTTAGCACGGAGCACCACCTGCAAAATTTTAAATCGAGTGCTTATTGTTCTAGATAAATATATTTGTCCTAGGTGGATTAAATTGAAAATGACAGTTGATGAACAAAATTTGCCTAAACGCCACTTCATGCAAAGATTTGGTATTCCCGGTGTAGTGGGATGCATTGATGGAACTCACGTGGAAATTACTAAGCAGCAAAAAGATGGAAACTTACCATAAAACGTAGCATTATTGCATCCTGCATGGTATTCTTGTGTTTTCCCCTTCAAACAAGGAAAATTTATATTCAACCAAAGGAATCTGACCATTTTTATTTATTATACTTACATGTTTATTTGCAAAAATTTTTATTTCACAATAAAATTTCAAAGTATTTTTAAACCACTTCTTTTTGCCTAAAAGTAGTTTCTAGAACAATAAAATTCACTACGAATTGATGTTCGAAAACAAAACAGAAATGAGAAGTGTAAAGTAAAATTTAGAACACCCAAGTGTCAAATTGAAGTGATTACAAACTACTTTTACTTCAAAGTAGAATCTGGAACATACCTGATATACTCGTATGCATTTTCTATGTCAAATATCCTCTTCAATTTTTTGTATGCTAACGGCTAGTATTGGGCTGAAACGGAATTTCGTTCAACCAGTGTAGGGCAGCGTAGAAAAATAGTATGTAAACAAAACTGAAAATATTTTATATTCACCGAAATTCATTTTACTAAGATTGTTTATTTTTCCCTTGTTGTTTTGCTGCCTCTGTTCAATCAATTTTGATAACTGATGCAAAAATTCAATATTCCTGACCCAAACAAGTGTCTGAGTCCGTTTTGAAGCAACGACTAATGTCTCCACGTCTACCTCAAACTTGTATTAGATTCAAATGTGAAATTACCCATTTGCCCATTCAGTGTTTGAGATCAATACTGTCAAACGGACTGGTGACGAAAACTTTGTAAAAACAGAATTCCGTTGGCAAAATTTGCTTGTATTTTACAGGAGAAAAGGAATTCCGTTTATGTTCAATATTAGGCTTATTTTTCATTCGAGTGTAATTCTAAATTAAATAATTTGTCAGAAAAAACATCTCAATGTCGTTATTTGATACAATTATTCTGAAATAATTTGAAATTTCCACAACAGTAATGTGCATAACATGCGTTTGGGTATAATTTCGTGTTTTAATGCAACCGCACAAATCTGAGCGGGTTACCCGCTAACAGTTGACTTAACCGCAAACATTCAGACCATAAGCTTATTACTGTCACAATTTGTCAATGAGTAAATTTGTTGATATTTCCGTTTTGCAGTCTGCAGCAACAGTTTGTTGTTATTAATTTGTTGTTAATTTGGTACCAGTAAAAAAATAATAATATCAAAACTGCCAATTTAACTTCGATTAGTTGTGGTCGACCAGAAAAAAAGTCCCTTGCAGATGTTAACTCAAAAGGTGTTAATCACAAATAATGTAATATGAAAAACGCTTCCCTATAATTTATAAAAAAAGAGTTTTTTTATTATTTATTTAGCAAATTAATGCAAATTAAGTAAAATATAATAATAGGCAAGTAAACTTGCAAAATTAATAAAATGCCATCTAGTCCGATGCAGGAAGCTAAGTTCGATGCAAACGACTAACTTGCATGAATCCCCAAAAATCGAGGATATCCAAAAAGTGCATAAGATTTACAATTTGAAATCTGAAATTTCTTTGCGTATGTATAAAATAAGTTACCCAGTAAAAAAAGAAGGGCATCCAATAAGTTTAAAAAGTCATGAAAAATTGGATAATAACACTGGTCTACAAATTTGGAAAAAATGTTGACTGCAAAAATGAAGCATATTTTTTTAATCAAGCTGGATGTGCTGAATTCTAATCTGGCATAAAAATTGTGCTATCACATCTTGTTCATTTTTTATTGTAGGCTGGCAATAGTGTAAAATAGTCAATACTGACACTACATTTTCTCAATTATTATTTTGACAGAAGCCCACATTCTTTCTAAATCTTCATAATAGTAGCGTTTAAGCATGTCAGGGAGATCGTGTGATACTGATTCAAGCTATTTTTGCTTTGTGTGTGGGGTGAATATTTGGTTGCAAAAAAAGGATATGCAATATCAGAATAATTAAAATATGCATATTTACATTATTTTGGATTTGCTGTCAGAAACTTGCACGAAAGGTGGACACCGACAATGTTTTGCAATAGTCGCAGAGCTGTTTTATGCAAGTGGTCAAAGGGCAAGAAGAACTATTCCGATTTTTCAATTCCACTACTTTGAAGAGAGTCCAGTAACCATCAAACCGATTGGTATTTCTGTTTAATAAAAGTTGCTGGATTCAATATGAAAAATCGAAAAAATATCACTAACGTGAGTGTCCCATCGGTTTCCAACCTCCACCAAATGATCCATTACCAGTCATTCCCAGTGCTACGAGCAGTGAGTCCGAAATCTTTCACCAGCAGTGGTAGTTTGTATCAGGCTGATGATGAAGGCCACTTAGTGACTCAAGCAGAGCTGAATGATCTTATTCGGTATTTACATTTAAAGAAGCAAGAGGTAGTTTCTTGCGGTTGGGACGAAAGTAACAATCTATAGAGGTAGAAGCTTGGAATTGACTGCATACTCTTATTTTGAAAAGAAACTTTCTATTCTATACTGTACTGATGTTGATGGTTTATTTTAAAAAATGAACCAGCCATATGAAAAAACTGAATGGAGATTATTTATTGATGGCTCTAAGTACAGTTTAAGGGCTCTTCTATTGCATGATGGGAATGAAACCCCATCCATATCAGTTACTCATGCCGTTAATACAAAGGAAAATTACGAATCAATGACAAAAATTTTAACATTACTCAACTCAACAGCGATATTAAATGAAAGATCTGTGGTATATTTAGTATAGACGATCGTAAATAATTGTAAATTAATCTGTTTCAAATCATTGGTTTGTTGACTAGCATGCAAGGAGGTTTCACAAAATATTGTTGTTTCCTTTGTCTTTGGGAGAGTCGCGCTACATGTCATTCATCATTACGTCAGAACAAAGTGGCTAAAAAGAACTGAGTATTCTCCAGGAAAACAAAACATTTCAAATAAACTATTAATTGATCCAAATGACGTTCTTCTTCCGCCGCAGCACATAAAATTGGGCCTTTTTAAGAACTTTGTCAAGGCTCTGGACAAGGATGGTGCAGAGTTTAAATATTTGTTAGCGGTTTTTCCTAAAATTTGGTTGGCCCTCAAATCAGGAAGCTTTTGAAGTATGACAATTTCTCACAATGTTTATTGGAGAAAGAATACGCAGCCTTGAAATCTTTCAAGAGCATCGTGATCAGTTTTCTTGGAAACAATTAGAGTGAAATCTACTGACAAATTTTTGCTGATTTATTGAAACATTATCACGAATTAGATGCACGAATGTCACTCAAAATGCATTTTCTTCATTCGCATTTAAATCTATTTCCACAAAACCTAGGTGCGGTGAGCGACGAACAAGGGGAGCGGCGTCCTCACCATAATTTAATGAAAGTTGAAAGAAATTATCACGGATTTTGGAACAAAATCATGCTGAGAGACTATTGCTGGACTCTAAAACGTGAAATCGAACCTACAAAATACACACGACATCCAAATAACGCCATTTACTTTTAATTCATTCATTGATTTTTAAATAAACTAATGATTTTCTATGTAAAAAAACAATTAAAACATTTTTTTTGTATCTCGAAAATCTGACGTGATAGAGAAGAAACAATTACAGATTCGAATTCAGCCTACCAAATTACCTTAGGTTATTTGGTTGCTCCAGTCCAAAACCTTCTTGGCTAACGTAATTGACGAATTCATTGACGAATTGTCATAGAAGGGATGCTTTGGTTTTTGATATCTTTTCACTGCCTTTTCACCAGATTCTCTAAAGCAATGAAAACTCTTTAGATAATTTTTTATTACAAGTTTTCTCCATTTAATGAGAATTGACGTAACTAATTAATTTAAACGATAATTTTAAACTAAATTTAAAAATTTGAACAATAATTTTAAATACATGTTAAATAATTGCAAGTTTCTGCATCATAAACAAAAAACAAAAAAAAAATGTTTACTATTTTTGCAACAACCGCCGGTTATAATGTCGTCGAGTGGTTTCAAAACCGCCGGTCTGGCAAGACTATCAGCTGTTAAGTACCTGCCATATGAAGTGTTATTTATTTTGTAAAAGATTTGACATTTATGAATATGGATCGTTTAACAACCGAAGAATACGTAAAAATAGCTAAAATTTACTACAAAAATGGTGATTCAAACGTGGGCACTTTTCGTATAAGGCGGGGTGATTATGGTCGGCATAATTGACCTATGCTGCAACTGCGTATTGGCTGTATAGGAATTTCGTGAATATCTTCCATCCTACTTGGCATTAAAATCTTTCAGATCACCGCAGTCGATCAAAATTTAACTTTGGTCTAATCATTTTTATCTTTCATCGAGGCGTTTACATAAATCAGAGAGATAATAAAAATACTTCGTCTTGATGTGTATATACTACTATATATATACTATACTACACTGCAATATTTTACACTACAGTGTTGAATTGCGAGGTGAGGTGGCTAAATCTCGTATTCACTACAAATCTACATTCGAATTTTTGACTTTTTGCATTGCAACTGTAGTAGATGTCACGATATTTATTTGCGATTTAAAAGCTTCATTATTATTGCTAATTCATTTGCCGAAAAGAATTTTTTACGAAATAGTTGAGAAAACTTCACAAATATTTTGTTGATTTGTGAAAAATGTTGGTGGCGTCATCGGCATTAAAAAAGCAAGAAATGACAAGAAGTTTCCAAAAATTCGCAAGTAAAGGGTGTCCCAACAAAAACGCAAGATTTAAATTTGACGCCATTCGAAGTGTCATTGTTTGACATTTGAACAATTGTTATGGTTTGCTAGTAAAAGGTACGAGGTTAGTAAAAATGGAGCGCTACACGAATGAACAACGCATTCTCATTGTGAAATTGTTTTACCAAAATGGTGAAAGTTTTGCGGCTAGTTCGCAAATTGCGATCAATTTGGGATCACAATAATGCTCAAAAAAAGTCAACTGTAAAGAGATTAATGGATAAATTTGCCAAAACTGGGTTTATTAGTGATGTAAAGACAACAACGCGCCTTCGACCAGGTCGATCGACCGAAAATGTTGCAGCTGTACGTGATGATGTCGCTCAAACTCCATCCACCTCAATTCGACACCGAGCTCAGCAAATGTTTGTCTCCAAATCCACTATGCAGCGAATTTTGACGAAAGATTTACGTCCTCATGCATACAAAGTTCAATTGACTCAGGAACTGAAGCCAGCTGACCATGGACAGCGGAGGGAACTCTTTAATTGGGTATTGGAGAGACAACATGAAAATGCTGATTTTGCCGATAAAATCATCTTCAGTGACGAGGCCCATTTCCATCTTGAGGGCTTCGTCAATAGGCAGAATTATCGCATTTGGGGTGAGGAAAATCCTCGACTGATTGACGAGAAGCAAATGCATCCTCAACGTGTCACTATGTGGTGTGGATTTTGGGTTGGAGGAATCATTGGACCTTTTTTTTATGAAAATGAGGCATGTCAAGCGTAACCAGTCAATGGTGCTCGGTATCGTGATATGATAACCAGTTTTTTCGTGCCTAGAATTGAAGAAATGAATGTGGAGAGCATGTGGTTTCAACAAGACGGCGCCACATGTCATACAGCCAGAGAAACAATTCAATTGCTGCATCATTTCCCGGTCCTGTTATTTCGCGTTTCGGAGACCAAAATTGGCCGCCTTGATTGTGCGATTTAACACCATTAGACTTTTTTCATTGGGATTTTTTTGAAGTCGATGGTTCACGCGAATAAGCCGACGACGACTCAAGAGGAAGTTGGACGCTGCATTAATGAAATTCCCCAGCATTTATGCAAAGCGGTCATTAAAAATTTCATTAAAAGATCGCGTGTGTGCCAGCAAAGCCGCGGCGGCCATCTGTCCGATGTCTTGTTCCATACATAACCTCATTCTGTCTACTTTAGGATATAATAAAGTTTCACGATTTTTTTTTAAATATCTGTGTTTTATTTAAAATTTAAATCTTGCGTTCTTGTTGGGACACCCTTGATTTACCATCCAATTTAAAAGCGTCGTGAAATCGTCCTTTACTTTCCTGCGTGGGATATTGGAATATTCTTCAAATGTTTTGAAGAATATTTACTTTTAGTATCTCAATCAAGAATTTAGGAATTACACAAAAGACGATTTCTAATGGTTCGTCATTCAGGTTGATGAACAAAGATCACTTTTGTTCTCAAAATTTTATCAAATACTCAATAAGGCTCTTATACTTAAGTAGCTGTGGGAAACTTGAAAATCTTTTTCCTAAAATAACTGATGTCAAACAGGGCAGGGATGACATGGATATGAATGGAAAACCCATTATTTCACCAGGATGCCTCAATTTTTCTTGTTGCCATTCAAACAATCGATTTTCTACGGTCAATTGGCTTGCGATTACGGTGCTTTTTTTGTTTCCAATTATTCGTAAAAGTATCGAAAATATACTAAACAAATAGGTAGCCGCAAATTGGAAAGGAGCCAAATTTCAGCCTTGCCGAAGTTTATATTTATTTATTTCATCCACCATGAATTGCGAAGCGCAGTATCATCGCCAAATAAAAAATCGTGTCAAAAACGCCCTCTTTTTAAACCGAATATATCATCTTCCCTTGATGATGAAACCTCTTGTCGTCGAATAAAGCCAATTGCCAATTGGTCAGTAGGTACAGACGTGATCTAAAATTCAATTCAATATAATTGAATTGCAAAATTCTTTGAAAATATAATCAAATTGAAATTATAACCACACTTATGGTTACTAATCTGAGGCTGAGACTTCCAGAGTCAAAATAACTAAAATTCTAATTACTTCCGTTTTCCCTTTTTGTTTTGCCGGGTTTTTGCGTTCAGTTCTAGTTTCACTCGCTTGCATTGTTGCTACACTACTTACCATTCGTATTGTAGTACATAATACTTTGACTCGTGCCTACGATCAGCAATAAAACAAAAATCATGGCTTTCATTTTGACGCTTAAATGAAACATTAGTCACGTCACTTTGCGGCGTTTAATAAATCAAGCGGCTGTACGAGTATCTGGTGTTTATGGTTTTGCTAGTCCGGCTGCGCGTTGTTACGAACACGTTAATTAATTATGTTTTTTCTTTGGTTATTACTTTAATTACATACAAGTTAATTTTTAAATGTTTGCCTATAATTCAGTTGATTTATATTTCTTGTTATTTTTTTTTTTTTTTTTTTTTTTTTTTTTTTTTTTTTTTTTTTTTTTTGTTTATGGAAATGTTTCCTTTTTTTCTTACAATTTAAAACGAATTTACTATTAATTGATTGACTGTTTTATTACTGATTTCTTTTGGACGCGGCATGCATTGGCCTTGTTTAAGATTTTTCGATTTTATTGTTGCCGTCGCGTTACAATCAATTCTAAACCAGTTGGTGAGCCGACGTGTTTTAAGCGATGCTGTAGTCAATCCGTTGATGTTTAAGACCAAACTAAAATCGTTTCAAGTACATTCAGCGTTTTTATATGCGCTTAAAATAGGTAATCAAAGAAAGCGCTCAAGCCAAAGCAGAACTTTTGCTGTTTGCGGTGAAGTACAAATTGGTTATGGCCGGGAATTCTTGTTGGCTAAGAAGAATTCGCTGTTTTCAATATGAGCTTGCTTTTGTTTTGACATAGCCTAATAATGAGCGGCTGATGTAGAAATCGGACCAAAATTATGTTATGGTATTTTAATAAATTCAAAATATAAAACCACATATAAATATCTATGATGCAGGCATTCTTCAGTCAAGAACAGTAAACAGATAAAAATTCCATTTTTTTTTTTAATAAATTGAACTTAAAG
>JAHXMU010000246.1:19070-43704 GCA_019455685.1 Philornis downsi
GAGCTTGAGATTCTTCGATTTTATATTCCCCCTAGTAAAAAGTATTTTGGCCCACTGTGCAAAAATTCTAACACCTGCGTCAATCAGACTTTTTCCGTTGGATAGATCTCAGTCCATAGTTTCATTAAATGTAATGTAAAACAAAATATTGGGCTTACAAAAAAATTATTTCAGCTTTTTCGCTTCAACTAGTAGATGCGCAACTAAGTTCCCGCTGTTTGCCAATAGATGGCGCCAGCTGTAAATGCTAGTCTATTCTGTCATAATCTATACGTCATGAGCCAAACTTAAATAAACATACCGCCTCGACACAACAGTGATTTTCTTTTGACGTCATATTCTTTTGGTTGTGTGAATATGCATGATTTTGTGCCAAATAATCATAATATGGGGAAGAAAGTATTGATTTTCTTCTTTCAATCGAAAAAACGGCGGCTGAAGCTTATCGAGAGCTTCAAAATATTTACGAAGATGCTGCTTTAAGTGAAACAACATTTCGAAATTGCTTCCGCCGCTTTAGATACGGTGATTTTGATGTTGACGAATGTTCGCGTGAAGGAAGACGAAAAACCTTCGAAGACACTGAATTGACGGCATTGCTTGATAGGGATCCGTGTCAATCACAGGTCGACTTTGCTTCAGTATTAGGAGTTAACCGCCAAGCCATTCCTAAACGAATGCATGCGTTGGGAATGATTTAAAAGCAAGGAACTTAGGTTCCTTATGAGTTGAAGCCAAGAGACGTTGAGCGTCGTTTTATCGCCTGTAACCAACTGCTTCAGCGACAAAAAAAAGGATAGAGTTTCTTCATCGTATTGTAACGGCTGATGAAAAATGAATTCATTACAGCAATCCAAACAAAAGAAAGTCATGGGCACTGCCCGGTCATGCTTCTACTTCGTTGCCTCGGCCGAATATTCACGCTGCGAAGGTTATGCTCTATAGTGGAACCAGGTCGGTGTTATTTATTACGATCTGTTAAAACCAAGCGAAACCATCACTAGGGATCGGTATCGACTACAATTAATGCGATTGAGCCGAGCTCTAAGCAAGAAACGCCCACAATACGCGGAAAGCGAGAACTTAATTGTGCATGTAATAAAATTCAAATAATTAATTTTAATCTACAATGCAAGTGCCATTTTATTCAACACTACAACAATTCCATTTTTAGGTCATCATTTGTATTGAAGAATTTTCCATTAAAAAAAGATGTCACATTACGGCTATAAGGTAGATGTGTCATCACATCCCATTCAAGCTCCACTAGTTTTTGTTGAGCCTACAAAAGCGTGTGAGATCCTATGCTTCATCAGGCTTCATTACTCGTTGACAGTAGATCTAAGAATTGTTTTTGTTCGTTGGCAGCAGTTAGAAGTGTAATTTGTGGTTTGGGAGATAGAAAAGCCAGCCGGAGCCATATTAGATGAATGCGTTAGTTGTTGATTCGACACCGAGCTCAGCAAATTGGTATCTCCAAATCCACTATGAAGCGAATTTTGACGAAAGATTTGCATCTTCATGCATACAAAGTTCAATTGACTCAGGAACTGAAGCCAGCTGACCATGGACGCGAAGGGAGTTCGTTAATTAGGTATTGGAGAGACAACATGAAAATGCTGATTTTGCCGATAAAATCATCTTCAGTGACGTGGCCCATTTCCATCTTGATGGCTTCGTCAATAGGCAGAATTGTCGTATTTGAGGTGAGGAAAATCCTCGAGTGATTCACGAGAAGCAAATGCATCCTCAACGTGTCACTGTGTGGTGTGGATTTTAGGTTGGAGGAATCATTGGACCTTTTTTTATGAAAATGAGGCATGTCAAGCGCAAGCAGTGTTCAATGGTGTTCGGTATCGTGAAATGATCACCATTTTTTCGTATCTAGAATTGAAGAAATGAATGCGGAGGGCATGTGGTTTCAACAAGACGGCGCCACATGTCATGCAGCCAGAGAATCAGTTCAATTGCTGCATCAGTCATTTCCCGGTCGTGTTATTTCGCGTTCTGAAGACCAGAATTGGCCGCCTAGATCGTTCGATTTAACACCATTAGACTTTTTTCTTTGGGGTCTTTTGAAGTCGATGGTTTAAGCGAATGAGCCGACAACGACTCAAGTCTTGAAAGAGGAAATGGACGCTGCATTAATGAAATACCGCAGCATTTATGCAAAACGGTCGTTGAAAATTTCATTGAAAGATCGCGTGTGTGCCAGCAAAGCCGCGGCAGCCATCTGCCCGATTCTGTCTACTTTACGATATAACGATTTTTTTTTTAAATGCCTGTATTTTATTTAAAATATAAATCTTGCGTTATTGTTGGGACACCCTTTATATGCACAGTTTTTTAATTATTTTCGATTCCTTGTATTTTTCTATATGAAAACATGTTTTGTTGCGTTACTGAGTAATAAACATAACTGAACGAATAGTTTGCCTTTTGTTTTCAGTATTCTAATATCGTAAACCTACAACAATTGGAGATGCAAAGAACTTTGCTTAACCTTTATGATAACGACTAGAATCGGTAAAAATATATTCGATAAACTTTAAGTGAAAAAATTTGTTTATAACATCCAAATCTTTTACCCTTCAAATCTCGTACTGTGCGATGTCATCAGGACCAGGTCTCTTAAGATGTTTTGATCAGAAATATTCAATTTCAAGTTGAATTTTATCCTAAGTGTAAAATTGACTCTTGACATTACATTGTTGAATTCATTTGCTGAATTGTTAAAATGATCTTCTATATTTAGAAGCAATTAAAGTTAATCGTTTAAAAAAGTTGAGGGAAAAAACTTCATCAAGTCAATCTAAGACAATTTGATTAAATTGAACGTAACGATTTGATTTATTCTTTTCTTGCACATAAAATATTTTCTTTTATAAACCAGTTTCGCTAGTAAGAGGACACCATCTAAAGAACTTATCTGCAAATACATTTAGATAAATCTTTTACATTATTTACTAAAATATTTACATAAAACATTTCTGTGAGATTATTGAAAAAATTTGTTGGTTTGGTATTGTGACAACAGTAACATTTACATTACAAAGAGCTATAATTTGTTATTTTTATAGTTAAGTCGCTAACAATAATCAGAAGACATAATATATTATTGCCCCTTTCTATCGTTAGTATAATTACTTCATTAGATGACATTCATTACTTACATCGATATAATGAATGCTACGGTAGATGTAATGTTCTCAAGGTAAATCTTTTAACTGCAGTACAGGGTGTCCGTCGGGAAAATATACCATTTTGTTTGTTTATAATTTGTGATTAAATGAAAGAGAATGAATCTTATATTGATAAATGTTTTATTTAATGTCGGCAATTATGTATGGAATACAATATCAGATAAATGTCCGCCTCTGTTAGCCTCACAAATGCGAGTTCTTTTGAGCACATTTTTCATTACATTCTCACATATTTCACGCGGTATATTTCATTAATTTTATCACGAATATTTTGTTTGAGTTGCTCAAGCGTTTCTGGTTTGTTTGCATAAAATTTGTTTTTCAGATATCCCCACAAAAATAAGTCCGGAGCAGTCAAATCAGGCGACCGTGGAGGCCAATCAGCATCATCATTTCTGGAAATAACTTGTTGTGGAAAGAGGTCTCGCAGTAATTCCATTATAATCCTGGTTGTATGCGATATGGCACCGTCTTGTTGATACCACATGTTAATCAAGCCCAAAGCATGCAGTTGCGGCGTTAAAAGGTTTTCAATCATATCACGGTATCCCTCCCCATTGACAGTTACCGTTACACCGTTTTCGGTTTCAGAGAAGTGAGGTCCAATGATTCCTCCTAACAAAATTGCACACCAGACTGCTACTTTTTATTGATGCAAACGTGGCTGATGAATAATTTGAGCGTTTTCCTTTATCCAGAACCGACTATTCTGTTTATTCACATATCCATTCAAATGAAAATGTGCTTCGTCACTCATTATGATTTTTTCATGAAAATCGGAGTTGTCATCGGCGAGCTGTAACATGCTATTGGCATATGCACGGCGGCGTAAATGGTCTTGTGGAGGAAGCTCTTGTGTCAACTGAATCTTAAAGGAAAACAAATGCAAATCCTTGTGCAAAATTGTGGCCAAAGTTGTTCTTTGAAGATCAAACTCGAAATGAGGTTGATGGATTGTTTTGAACACTTTCTTGAGCAGCACTAATGTTTTCAGCAAATCTTCTTGTGGTCCATGCTTGGCCCTATCAGCTGCAGATCCTCTTTCTTCGAAATCATGCACTACACGATAAATAGTGCGTCTTGTTGGCACGTTGTTTCTGCCAAAAATTTCACGTAACTTTCTCATCGTCACAATAATCGATGATTGATTTTGATAAGACGTCTTAACGATTGAAACACCTTGGTTTATCCAATATTTTTCCATAACAAATTTGCCACGTCCCTGCTTCACGACTGCCAAATATGAACTGTCAAGACTAATGTTTACCAAAATGGCGGCAAAACAAAGTAGTGTACCTTACCGACAGACACCCTGTACATACAACATCACCAAATATCATGTTTGAGGGAATTGCTGAAACACTTCTTTTGGAATTAACAAAATGCCAGATCGACTTAGGGTTATTTCGAATTTCATTCTGTTTTTACAATATAAATTGATTATATAAAAATGTATTTAAGAGATTAAATTCTCTCTGATAATTCATAATTTATGATAATTCATGTGATATTTAAGGCGAAGTGGTCGGTATATGACTCGCTCAGTATTATTGTCAGTAGTTGTCGTGAATGGGACAAATTATTTCAATAGGAAACAACTTGCTCTCTATCGAACTTGTGACGTAACGAACTTTTTCAGAAATTTTCTAATATTTTTACCATTTAATCACATATGCAGTAGAGCTTCTTAGCCCACAGAGAAGAATCCTCCAGCCTATTCACATTTGCAAGAGAAATTTTGATTATATTAATATCTCCATAAATAGACATTTTACTAAAGTAAATATAAATAAAAGATAAATAAAAGATAAGATAAAATTCAAATTCTAGGAATCCTCTATCCGCCGCATCGGCTTTAATGATGGGAATAAAACACTGTTTTCGTTCTGCTCAAAAGTATTATGTTTTCACATAGACGGTTTTGACTATAAGCCGTCGATGTAAACTTTAAAAAAATGCAGAAATCAGCACATTTTTAAAATTTATACAGTGACTGCCTCACCAAATCGAGGCAACCAAAAATTTTCTAGATTTCTAAAATTCGTGTCGGAATCTGTCTACTTTATTCTTGTCAAAACAGTATTTCGATATTTAGACAAACTGTAAAAAGGCATATTTTGTAAGAATGGGCATTCATATCATTTTTTCGACTAGAGAATAATGGGTTCAAAGGGTAAACGGTAATTTTTCAATTAGAGCACTGTTTACAGGTTATGTCTTTATAACAAATTTTAAGCGATAATACCCTTTAAACCAGTAACACAGTCATATCGTTACTTCTGCTGCAACTGCTGCTGTCATGTTATAGTCATACCTGAACATCTTTATATTAATGTGATTATTGCTGTTTTTGATGACTTACAATGGTTGACAAATAAAATTTCCATTTAATCGATTTATTATTATTGTTTATTATCGTTATTTAAATTTATTGTTTTTTAATATCTTAAACTTTAATCAACAACAGAACAGTGTGCGTCAAAATCGAAGTTGATATTATTAATCAGAATTTGGATGCGGCACAATTCCTGCAAGATTGTAGGACCGGTTTGGGCTGTGTTTGAATCTAAATAAACATGATTTATCAAACATTATACGAGGTGTGTTCAAAAAATAAAGGCAAATTTGGCGGACTACATACAATTCGACTTTCGATTATTATTTCTTTTATGTTGGTACACTCGTCTCGAAGATACTCGTTTGTTGACGGTTTGAGGCATAAATAAGAGGGTGAGAGCCATAAGTAAGACAAGTGTTTTACCCGTTCGGCGATTTTCTGCTATCGAAAAAAATCGATCAAAAAATTTGCATCAAATTTTGTGTAAAAAATGGAATTAAGTACTTAAAAACAATTGAAATGTTGACAGTGGCATACAGTGAGAGTACTCTGAGTCAAAAAACTGTTTACAAGTGTGGTACAAGTTTTTCACAGAAGGTCGATAAGATATGAATGACGACGCTCGCTCTGGACGCCCCAGTACATCAAAAATCGATGAAAATGTTGAGAAAGTGAAGACAATTACTACGGAGAATCGTCGAATCACAATTAAAGAAATTGCTGGGGATGTCGGCATATCGGTTGGCTCATATCATCCAATCTTTTCGTAAGTTTTGGGCATTAAGGGTGTGGCAGCGAAGTTCGTTCTAAAATTACTGTATTTTGACCAAAAACAACGTCACATGAGGATCGCTCAGGAATTGTTAAATGATGTCAACGATGATGCAAATTTACTTAAAAGGGCCATAACTGGTGACGAGTCATGGGTATATGGTTTTGACATCGTAATCACAGCCCATTTGGGCATGAAGCGTGTAGTTGCGGAGTTCGTTCCAAAATTGCTGAATTTTGACCAAAAATAACGTCGCATGAATGACGTCAACGATGATCCAGATTTGTTTAAAGGAGTCATAACTGGTGCGGATCATGGGTATATGGTTATAGCATCGAAACCAAAGCCCAATCGTCCCAATGGAAGAGTCCAAGAGAGCCAAGACCAAAAAAAGCACGGCATTTTCGATCAAATGCCAAGGTTTTGCTCACTATTTTCTTCGATTACCATGGCGTAATGCATCCGGAGTTCTTACCACAAGGTCGTACGGCAAATAAGGAGTATTACCTTGAAGTTATGCGCCGTTTGCGTTTCACGGCCTTTGCATCATGATAATGCACCTGCTCTCTCATTTTTGCTTGTGAGAGATTATTTATCCAAAAACAACACCGTTATCATGCCTCAGCCACCGTATTCACCAGATTTGGCCCCCTGTGACTTTCTCTATTCCCAACAATGTTTTCTGTTCTTCTTTGATCCATTTCTTTTCGATAACAGAAAATCGCCGAACACGCAAAATACTTGTCTTATTTATGCCTCTTACAAACAAACTAAGCATGCTATATGGATAAAACCGTCAACATCTCTTAGAGACGAGTGTACCAACATAAAAACAAAAAATATTAATCGAAAGCCGAATGAACGCAGCCCGCAAAATAGGAAATTTGTGCTTATTTTTTGAACACACCTCGTATACATATTTTTTTCATAAAATTTTCCACATTTGTGGTTTGGAGAAATATCTAAGTTCAACAATCTTTGGCTAAATAGCAAAACAGATCAGAAAATAGAATAAAGGGCGATTTTTTAATCGTAGTTTTTTTTTAATCGAATAAAATACTCAGAATTTGCGCCAAATATTAAAATTTGTTATTGAAATCGATAAATTGGTCTTTGTCGTATAATTTTTAACGATAACTTCATGTAAATAGTGTCCGCGGCTCCGTCTCAAAATGTCCATTCGGAAGGTCCAATTTTTTGTCACTTTTCGATCATTTCGGCCTGTATTCCACGAATAACGCGCATTATGTTATCCTGTAAGGCTTCAACATAGACAAGAAATAATCAAGAGGCGTTAAATCGCAAGATCTTGGGGACTCAACTGCTGCTCACCAAATTCATCCCTCAACATATCTATTGTTTCACGAGCAGTGTGGCATGTTGCACCGTTCTGATGAATCCACATGTCAACCATGGGGGTAAAAAAATCGTGTATCATGGCTCGATATCGTTCGCCGTTGACGGTAACATTTCTTCCACGGTCGTCTTTAAAGAAAAATGGACCGATGATGCCACCAGCCCATAAACCACACCAAACTGTCTTTTTTTCGGGATGCGTCGGTAATTCATGTATGGCATGTGGCTGTTCATCACTCCAAATGCGACAGTTTTGCTTGTTTACGTATCCGATCAGCAAGAAATGAGCCTCATCGCTGAATACAATTTTTCGATAAAACAGCGGATTTTCATTGAGCTTTCGTGAGCCCTATTCACCAAAAATTAGGCGTGGTGGTAGGTCATTCGTCATTCCGTGTTGAAATGGCAGGGTATACTGTACACTATTCACTTTGACAGATGACGTTTGGACGCCATTACCAACCAGTACTGCCAAGCTGAAAAACTTAAATCTTAAAAATTCGCCCTATAATATCATTGAAGCATTCTTTAACAACCTTAAGACGGTTTGTGGTTAATACATAAATATTTGGTGATTTAATACAGTCCGTTTACTGGTGATGTGGTGATGACTACCTTCCCAGTTGGCCACTTGTTATACAAGAGTTTTCACACTTCTAGCAGCTGATTCAGATGAGATCCAAAAGATGAGAATTTGAACTTAAAGGAGATTATTTTGAAAAATAAACATTATGCTTATAACAATGTTGTTATAAACAGGTGAATTTGTAGAGAGGTTACTTTAGGTCCACTTAAAATTCATGAATTCATTGCGCGGAAACCGCTTAATTAAAACATCAATACATATTCGGTTTTCGTCAAGCATAAATAATAGTTTGCATACTCATGTATTGAACTATATTTTTTGGAATGTGTCATATCAATATATTTTCAATGTGATTTATCCATAGATTTGTGTGTCGATGTGGTTCGCCTTTGCGGTTTACAGATCTCGAAGAAGTTCACTGAACCTTTGACTTGGAGGTTGCAGCATAAACAATCGTAAGATTTAAATCATTAATGTTTTCACAATTCATTAGACTTTTTATTATCTAAGCAAGTGTGAAGCGATGGAAAATCCAATGCAGGAAATGTTTGGGGTTTTTTTTTTTCTAAAACTTATATGAAGAACAAGATTGCAATGTAGTCATTTCTGTTAGGTTTTATTATACTTTTTCATATTTTACTGAAAAACATTAAAGACGCAGCAAAGTGTTAAAAGAAACCATAGATATTATTGATATTATTCTTTAAGAGTTCACTGTATTGTTATTTCTATATAGAAATGATGTTCGTCAAGACTTAATTAAGCGACAGCTAATACTGACTTGGTTTTTTCCGCTTACCATATTAAGACTCTTTGAATTATTTATTTAGGCTCTTTGAATGTTCTATAAAATTATTGTGCAACGAATTTTATAACGTTTTGTCGGTGACAAAAATCTAGTGTTTTTCTTTTTTGTATATTCTCCATTAAAGTTTTCGACATAAAATAATTTACAAATTAGTAGTTTTAGATAACAAACTAAGCTTTAACTATCATGTGGATAATGTAGTCCGACGTTTAAATTATTCACTTCAAAGTTTTTATGACACAGATTGAGTGTTGCTTAGTTCGATTAAAGAGAAATTGATTCATGCTTATATCATGTCTAGTATTCTATATTGTTTAGAGCTATATAGTGGCACCAATAAACAAAATATGAGGAAAATTCAGATAACGTTTAATAGAGTTATTGGATATTTGTATTCACTGAGGCGTCGTGTTCACATAACACCGTATGTTAAGCGTTTCTTTGGCTGTAGTTTTAAAAATTATATCGATTTGAGGTCTTTATTGTTATTTTATAAAGGTGTTTGACTGCGTAGTCCTCAATTTTTTTTAATCGCGTTAAATTTTATCACATTCCACTCGTAATAGGCAGCTTCTTATTCCTGAAATAACCACACTCATGGGCCTTGCTATAGTAGTAAGAGTAGCACGAATTTACAATTTACTACCAAGCCATTTAAAATGTTTTAAATTATGTCCTGATTCTTACAAAAAGCACATTCTGCAATACATTCAGGCTTTCCCTTAAAATTTTGTCTTCAATTAAATTGTGAGCAGCCTTTATTACATATCGATTAACTTTTAAATTAGTCTTCTGATTGTCTTCAATAATCATACCTTCTTTAAAATAATATTCTATTTTTATAAATTTTACTTTTAATTTTTATTACGTGTTTTTTTAAATTTATACAGAGTGTCTGTCGGGATGGTATACTACTTTGTTTGTTTATAATTTTTTGGCTTGACCCCATCAGCTACAGACCCTCTTTCTTCGAAATCATTCACTACACGATAAATAGCGCGCCTTGTTGACACGTTGTTTCTCCCAAAATTTCACGTAGCTTTCTCATCGTCACAATAATCGATGATTGATTTTGATAAAATGTTTTAACGATTAAAACACGTTGGTTTATCAAATATTTTTCCATAATAAATTTGCCACGTCTCTACTTCACGACTGCCATATATGAACTATCAAGACTAATGTATACCAAAATGGCGGTAAAACAAAGTAGTATACTTTCCCGACGGACACCCTGTATGATTGAGCAGATTAAATCTAATTGTTGCATATTGTAATTTACGTATAATTGGCCGAAAGGCTTTAAATTACAAGCCAAATAAATAAATATATTGCGAATATCATAAGATATTTTCTATCTCCCTTTTCCCTACAGTATTTCTGTTAGTTCTCAAAGCAAAGCCGAGTATACTAATGTGGGTCAACATACGTATTCCCTTTTTTTCTTTGGAAATACTGACCTAGAAATTGCAGTTATCTTCAGTAAGTCATTTAGACCACTTTACTGAAAGTTCTTTCAAAAACAGGACCACAATAACGTGAAAACAGTTGAAAGTATAATTCGGCTGATGGCATTTGCAAGATTCAAGCTTACTTAATTGGACATATTTTTTAAAAGTGTTCAAAAGAACATAGGAAGATTGCTATCTTCGGCAACAAGGACATATGACTATTAAAGAAATTAAATTAATTAAGTATTGAGCCCTTCTCTAGGTTAAAGACATTTTCGGAATTAATCGGCAATTTTACATAGTGTTCGCTAATTGAAACTAGTATACAGTATTAGTATCTAGGTATGGATAAGTAGTTTTCAAACTCATATAACCACAATCATCATTCAAACTCAAATACAGGGTGTCCGTCGGGAAAGTATACTACTTTATTTTGCCGCCATTTTGGTAAACATTAGTCTTGACAGTTCATATTCGGCAGCCTTGAAGTAGAGACGCGACAAATTTATTATGGAAAAATATTCGATAAACCAACTTGTTTTAATCGTTAAAACATTTTATCAAAATTAATCATCGATTACTGTGATGATGAGAAAGTTACGTGAAATATTTGAGAGAAACAACACCCTGTAGTTTTAAGGAACAGCTCTAATTATGGGCCTGATTGTGGAAAGCGTTTACAATACGAACTTTACGAGGTAAAGAAGTTATTAAAAATAAAACGAAATTAAAAAATAATTAAAATCAATTCTTAAAAAAAGAAAAAAGAAGTTTGTTTTTGCCACACCCACTTATCTGGCAATGGGTTAGTACAGCGTCCACGATACTTCGATCCGGAAGTGTTACAAGTAAGAAAAAAGAGAAAGCGGACATTTTTCAATGGTTCCAACGGTATTTATATTCAGCTCTGAATACTAAACGAATTTGTTTTGGCGGTATTTGAGAGAAAAGCTCTCCGTAAAACATTATAGCTCCACCGCTGTTTACGTTCTGATCATAATACTGGATGAATCTGTTTTTCTGGGGTCTTTGAGATAAAAACTCTCCGCAAAACATATGGAAAGTCTCGTATTAGAGTTACCCTACATCGACGTGGTCAAGCGCATCAAAATAAAGCGATTGCATTCACTTGGCCATATTGTACTTATAGAACAAAAAGATCCAACATCTGCTATAGTTATATCACAAACCCCATTGCAAATTCCTTTCGAATCTTGGTGCGATGAATGGGAGAAGAAGCGCAGACAGGCCGAAACATTTGGAAACAACGAAACAACGGTTTGTTTGTGATAACTCTCAGTGTTCTCACTGTAAGTTATCAAATTAATCTACGACTGGAGACAGTAAGTTTGACTCATTTGTCTTATCAAATAAAAGCAGCAACCAAACCATTTTCAAAGTAACTTAAAAATAAAATTCTGCTGCAAATACAACTGCTGCATTAAACAGGCACATTTTTCAATGATAAAGCCCTCTCTCGACAAACAAAAATCCGACTGTATCAGACGTTGGTTCTACCCGTCTCGCAGAATCCTGGGTTACAACGCAAGCGGATGAATCAGTACTGACAGTTTTCGAGAGGAAAATACTCCGGAAAATATACTCTACTTTAACGCAGAGTATCGGCGTCACATGAACAATGAGCTGTATGAGCTATACGCCGACATCGACGTGGTCAAACGCATTAATATACAGCGATTGCGTCGGCTGGGTCATGTTGTGCGGATGGATCCAAATGCTCCGGCTCGGAAAGTTTTCGACAACGAACTCGATGGATGGCGCAGAAGAGGGCGACTAAAACTCCGTTGGAAGGACCAGGCTTTTGAAATATTAACGAAACTAGGTGTAACGAAGTGGAACAGAAGCGTAGGAGATCGAAGCGCTTGGAGTTATTTTCTACGGGCGGCGTATAATAGAAAAGGATGTCTATTCCAGTCGCCACCTAAGAAGAAGAAGAAACAATGCAAATAGCTCAAACCAATTTTGTATTAGTAGTGTAGTGAAGGCATTCAAACAGGGTTCTAAACACCAGACTGGGTTTTCAAATTATAATTCAGGTATTGAGCTGCAGAAGTGTTTTGACATGTTTTTAGATAAAATTCTTTAATTACGATTTTGTATTATTTGGCGTAGTGAAGGCATTCAAACAGAGCTCTAAACACCAGACTGGGTTTTCAAATTATAATTGAGGTACTGAGCTGCAGAAGTGTTTTGGCTTGTTTTTTAGATAAAATTCTTTAAAACATTTCCTCATCTGATGGTTTAGCTTTCATATCAATTCGAATCCATTCCAACGTTTCCAGTAATTTGTTTTTCTCATATATTTGTACACACATCAGTGGAATCCATGACCAATTCAGAGTTCTAAACACCTGACTTGATCTTCAAATTATAATGCTACAGAATTGTTTTGACATGTTGTTTTGATAAAATTCTTTAACTACGATTTTGTATTATTTAGCATAATGAACGCATTAAAACTGAGTTCTAAACACCTGACTTGGTTTCCAAATTATAATAATGGGATATTGAACTGCAAAAGTGTTTTGGCATGTTTTTTAAAATTTTTGACGAATTTGTATTATTTGACGTAGTGAAGACATTAAAAGACAGTTCTAAACACCTGACTTGGTCTTCAAATTGTAATTGCTTTGCCCAATCAAACATAGCTACAGTCTAAAAGCGAATAAACGTATGTAACGAAAAAACATTTCCCCATCTGATCATTGAGCTTTCATATCGATTCGAATCCACTCCAAGGTTTGTTTCCAGTAATTTGTTTTTCTCATATATTTGTACACACATCAGTGGAATCCATGACTAATTCAAACAGAGTTCTTAACACCTGACTGGGTCTTCAAATTATAATTGAGGTATTGAGCTGCAGAAGTGTTTTGACATGTTTAGATAAAATTCTCTAAAACATTTCCCTATCTGATCGTTGAGCTTTCATATCAACTCGAATCCATTCCAACGTTTCCAGTAATTTGTTTTTCTCATATATTTGTACACACATTGTGGGGTCCATGACTAATTTAAACAGAGTTCGAAACACCTGACTTGGTCTTCAAATTCTAATTGCTTGGCCAACCAAATCCAACTGCAGTCTAAAAACAAATAAATATATAACTACTCCTATATGAGTTTTGTGATGAAAAAAACATTTGCCCATCTGATCGTCGAGCTTTCATATTGATTGGAATCCATACCATACACACATCGTGGGATCCATGACTAATTCAAACAGGGTTCTAAACGCCTGTCTCGATCTTCAAATTTGAATTGTTTGGCCAACCAAATGAAGCTACAACCTATCAATAAACAGCTATGTGTGTGAATTTTGTGATGAAAAAACATTTCACCACCTGATCGTTGAGCTTTCAAATTTTGAAATTTCACTTACATCCATTCGAATCCATTCCAGCAATTTCATTTAATTGTTTTTCCTTTTAAATTCGGTATACCCATCGTTGGGTGCATAATTAATTTCCATATTTATTGCAGTAGTTTTCGAAGAAGTGTAAGAACAATTTGAAATGTTACAAAAAATATTCAAAATGAAATCGTGACGTTTTAGTTAAGAATATTATTGTTTCCACAATCAACGGGCTTTTTCATAATAATCGGGAATTACCTTTGAGGCGCTTCAAACGCTTTATTGTGGTTCACTGAATGTTCACCGAATTAGTCATGCGTTAACCTGCTTTCGGCTATAATTAAGTGTTATGCTTTCATTCAAGCTTCGCCGAAACGAATAAAAAATTCAAAGAAATTCAATTCCATGCATTTGTTGTCTAGAAAATCAGGATTTGAAAAGTGTTGTTGTCAGTTTCGTTGATATTTGTTTACATTAAGCGGTAGATCTTTTAGATTCCTTAAATGGTGCCGGAAACTTTGTCGCTACAGACATTTATATTAGCGCATTAGATTATTCAAATTCCATGCCAAGTGCTTTTGCAACTTCGAAAGTTAACATTTTCCGGATATTATGTGAACAATGTATTTTAATTATTTGCAATGTTGTTTTATGTCCGCTTCGAATTGATTTATTTCTATAAATTGATTGTTATAGTTTTTAACGGATTTGCAGACAATTTATTCGTTCGCGTTTTTTGTTAACATTCTAATTAATTGGGAATTTATGTTTCTGAGGTTGTGATTAATGATATTTGCATTTGTACTTGGCTGTCAATTACAAATCTATAACAATTATTTATTAACAATTCATCACGAATTCTTTAGTTTCGAAGTTTACTAGTTAGCAACTCCCACAAGCTTATTGTGGGAATAGCTTCTCTATAGCCATTTAACCATAATTAAATGTTTTGCTTTCATTCGAGTTTCACAAACACAAATATAAAATTCAAAGAGATTCAATTCCATGCATTTTGTAGTCTAGAAAATCTGGATTTGAAATGTGTTGTTGTCAACTTCGTTGTTATCTGTTTACATTTAGCGATAGATCTTTTAGATTCCTTAAATGGTGCCGGAAATTTTGTCGATACAAACATTTATATTGGCGTATTAGATTATTCAAATTCCAAAATTGCCATTTTCTGCATGTTATGTGAAAAATGTATTCGGATTATTTGCAATCTTGTTTTGTGTCCGTTTCGAATTGATTTATTTACGAGTATATAAATAGATTTTTATAGTTTTTAACGGATTTGCAGACAATTTATTCGTTCGCGTTTTTTGTTAACATTCTATTAAGTGGGAATTTTTGTTTTTGAAATTCTGATTAAAGATATTTGCATTTGTACTTGACTGTCAACTAAACATGTATAACAATTATCTATTAACAATTCATCACGAATTCTTTAGTTTCGTAGTTCACTAATTGGTAACACCCACAAATTTGTTGTGGGAATAGTTTCTCTATACCAGGAATTCCCAACAATATTTTTCCAAGGACCCCCTCATACATTCGATATAATGCCAAGGACCCCACTCATTTCTAAACCTAAAGCTAGAAATGTTCTACATGCCTACCATCCCCACCCCACCGCACCACCGCATCGATAAATTTGTTGTTAGACTTTGTCTTTATTGTTATTATTCTATTTTTGATCATTACACAAGTTTTTTTAACAGAATTTTATATATGTACGTCCATCAGTACACCGTTCGTTTCCATTTCCATTCTTAATGAGATGAGTTGAATCTCTACTCTAAGTCCAATATTTCTGAAATGTTTGGTTCCAATCTTGACACTTTCACTTTGAAATCCGACCGCATGTCAAGCCGATTCCTGTACTTGTTTTTCATGAAACACATGGAGGAAAATGCTTGTTCACATAGATAGGTAGTTGGTAATGGAATGATATTTGTCATTGCCTTATCTCCAAGTTCTTTGTAATCCTTGCGTGCTGTAGCCCAGAAGTCTGCAATTTTCTCAGCATTAAAAATGTTCTGCATTGTGCCACAACTAGACAGATCCACAAGCTGATCTTGTTCTTCTTCTGTGAGGCCTTGGATTTTTTCTATTTCTTGACAAGTAAAGGGATTTTTTATCCAACTATCGCCAGAGTCAGGTTCAGGGAAATACTCCCTAAAAGTGGTGGCTAGGCTGTGAAGATGCTCGGCTGCGTTGCCCCTTATCTGTTCAGGCAAACTCTCCTCTGAAGACTCTAGGAATTGTTTCAAAGTAGGGAAGTTAGTGAAAGACTCCTTTTCAGTTGAGCAAAGCCAAGAAAAGTCAATGAAACAGTCTTGGTGTCAAGAAGGAAAACACGAATCTCATCTCTAAGTTCAAAAAATCTTGTCAACATTTATAGTAAAAACACAGTGTTTTTTATGGGTTAGTTTTTTGTAATGTCTAACCTAATGATATCTTGCGGACCCCTAGGGGTCCGCGGACCACCTGTTGGGAACCATTGCTCTATACAAATGCGTCACTAGTAGTCAAACTTTCATAAAGTTAATGAAACTTCTTGACGTCATGAGCATAACAAGAAGCAACCAAGAGCAGCATAACGTGATCATAATACTGATTAGTGTTTCTTTTTCGCTCTCTCTCTCTCTCTCTCTCTCGGTTTTTGAGTCAAATGCAAACACTCTACTTTATATTTTGGAAATCAAATCGAATTTTGCTAATGAATGCGGCAGTAAACAAATTTTACAGCGTAAGTTCAATGAACTCTTTAATATAAACCAAATCTCCGAAGAAAAAACGTGACACATTTTAGTTCTTGTAGGTCGATATATATCACGGAATTATTAATTGCTGAAAGTGAATCTTCATGTTTGCGTTTAAAGTTATCAAATCACAAATTATCGTGGCGAAGTGTGAAAATAGATACGAAGGTGGATCGAACAGCCAATGACTTTGCTCAACAGGAAATAAATGCTGAGTGATACATTTTGAAAATTTAAGGTGTTCACAAGTAAATTGTAGAATATTGAAAGTCATACCCCTTTTGAAATGCTATGTAGATTTGGACAAATAAAGGATGTCCTAAAATTCACACAAGAGCTTAAAGATTTATACAGTAATTGAACTGGTTCTTATTAAAACCACATATCGTTCTGTAACTCAGGAACAGTAAGTGCAGCTGATTACTGCAGCTTAAAGTTCGCCCTAAACAAAAATGCGTAGTGGACATATTTGAAATTTCAACAATTATTTATGAATTTTCTAAACACTAAATATGATCAATGAAGATGAATTTTACTACTAAAAATCATTTTCCTTGCATAACCGGCTGCAACGATGGGTCAAAAGATTATGCTTTCATTCAAGCTTCACCGAAACGAATATAAAATTCAAAGAAATTCAATTCCACGCATTCGTAGTCTAGAAAATCAGGATTTGAAATGTGTTGTTGTCATCTTCGTTGATATCTGTTGATTGAAATTTTCATAAAATAAAAAGAAACATAGGAGCATATATATCATTTTTTGGTTTCAAAAGTGAAGTTATTTACCTTCAGACATTAAGTTATGATTTCGATGAAACTTTTATTTCATTATAATATTTGGACCCTGTCATTGTGCACGAAATATGGTATAATGTCATATAAATGGCCGCCTCTGGATTAGTTGTAGCAATGGATCATTTTGAAGTAGTTTTCGACCCCTTTCTTCTCGCACATTTCGGACGGTATATCGGCGATAACTTGACAAATGTTTGTTTTCAAATGCTCCAACGCGAACAATACGCGTAAACACGATCTCAGACATAGCTCCACAAAAAAAAAGACTAACGGTGTGAAATCGCATCATCTTTGTGACCAATTTACGTTGCCGAAACGTTAAATTACGCTTTCTGGAAACTTCCAATGCAATAAAGCCAAAATCGGTTGTGTTGTTTGCCTCATGACACTGTCTTGTTGAACCCACATATCGTCCAGTTCAAAATCTTCAATTGTAAGCCATAAAATGTCGAATATCCATACGGCCATAGTGCTCTGAATTGAAATTCCGATTATCCGCCATATTTTCACTGACTGAAGCAACATTTTCGGCAGAGCGTACATCGCGATGATGCACAGGCTTCCAGTCTCTTCAAATGTCTTTATAATATTTCCAATTGCTCAGTATTTCGATTATGAAAACCATAAAGTGTTAACTAACGCGTTCTTCGATTGTTCAACGATTTATATTCGTAAATAGCAAACTGTTCACTTAATAAATAACACTTCAAATGACAGCTACAGGGTTTCCGTTGGGAAGGTATACTACTTTGTTTGTTTATAATTTTCGATTAAATGAAAGAGAATGGATTTTATATTGATAAATGTACGCCGGCGGCGGCGGTTTTAAACACTTTCTTGACCAGCATTAATGTTTTCAGCCGATCTTGCAGTACGTTGTAGTCCAAGCTAGGCCCTATCAGCTACAGACCCTTTTCCTTCGAAATCATTCACTACACGATACATAGTGCGTCTTGTTGATGCGTTGTTTCTCCCAAAAATTTGATATAACTTTCTCATTGTCACAGTAATCGGTGATTGATTTTGATAAAATGTTTTAACGATTAAAACACGTTGGTTTATCGAATATTTTTACATAATAAATTTGCCACGTCTCTACCTCACGACTGCCAAATGTGAACTGTCAAGACTAATGTTTACCAAAACGGGGGCAGAGCAGAGTAGTTTACCTTCCCGACGGACACCCTGTACTTAACAGCTTGCAGCTGGTGGTTTTGATACCACTGAAACTTTTAGCAAACGTTGGCTAATATTGAGCACTTATGTCATACTAAGTATAATACTGAAGTACTACTATTATTTCGAAATGACCAATACCAAATTAAAAGTTATGAATATTTTTTTGTACACAAAAAAATAGTATCTTCGAACGCTTCATACAGTGGTCAGTGGTTCCCAAAGCGTGCTTATCTATTTATGAACCTGCTCAAAAACGGCTCAGAAATATAATTTTATAATTTTGAATGATGACTCTTCGCTAGTTAAGTCTATCCGTCACACAAAGATACTGTTTGCACCATTAAACTTTATTTCGCATTGATAAATTAGAATTCGAAATGTTATATCTACATCTATCGTATTTATATATGTATATCTACCTGTTATCTCCAGTTTTATTCGAACATCGGCTAAAGCTGACTTCGTCTGTTAATATTAGCATCGGAGATCAATATTAGTTGGAATATCAATATTTTAAATTGGATTTAAGCGTGCTAAATCGCTAATCTGTTTATTACGTTGGATTTGTGTCTATGAAATCCGATTTATTAGACCTAAGCCTAATTGTACCAGTTATTTATATCTAGACTAACGGTTATATGGGCAAATTCATGTTTAAGAACTGCTTAATTGAAGGGATAGGTTATCGCTGATGAATGATCTATGACACCGTCGATGATAATACAGGTGGTACACTTTTCTAAAACCTTATCAAGTTGCATAAGGTATCTCTAGAAAAATCTGTATTACGGCCGCTAGTAGTTCATCTTTGTTTCCTATAAAAGAAGTCCAGCATCAATGTCTTTCTTTCCTGCTTTTTGTTATAAATTTAGAGCTGAATTTTGACGGAATTTTAAATAATATTAACAATTTCATAATATATTAACGTATTATATTATTAATATATTATACAGGGTGATTTTTTAAAATTTAAGTTTTCAGGTTAGCAACACTTGTTGGTAATGGCGTCCAAACGTCATCTGCCAAAGTGAAAAGTGTACAGTATACTCCGCCATTTCATCATGGAAAGACTAACAAACGAGCAACGATTGCAAATCGTTTAAATTTATTATCAAAATTCGTGTTCTGTGGCAGACAAATGTGCATCGTTTGATACGACCATTTTATGGTCGTCATAATCGACCTGCTAAATCAACAATTCGTGCTTTTATCTCCAAATTTCGCACCAAATTTACTTTGTTGGACATAAAACCATCGACTCGCATGCGTAGAGTGCTTACCGAAGAAAATATTGCAGCCGTAGCGACCAGTGTTAATGACGATCGTGAAATGTCAATTCGTCGCCGTTCTCAGCGATTGTTACTCAACCATGTGTTACTCAACCACAAGGATTTTTTTTACCCCAATTGGCTGAGTTGAACTTGGTTGACATGTGGTTTCATCAGGACGGTAGATATGTTGAGCGATGAATTTGGTGAGCAGCTTATCTCTCGATTTGGTCCTGTGAGTTGGCCCCCAAGATCTTGCGATTTAACGCCTCTTGATTATTTCTTGTGGGGTTATGTCAAGTCGTTAGTCTATGTGGACAAGCCGAACACTATTGAATCCTTACAGGATAGCATATCAAATTTATCGATTTCAATAAAAAATGTTAATATATGGTGCAAATTTGAGTGTTTTATTCGATTTTTAAACTACGATTACAAAATCACCCTTTATATATTTATTAATATATTAATATATTCATAATTTGTGTGTTTTGTTGCACCTGAATTAGATATTTTTTGTTTTTTTTGTTTTTGATTTGGAAAACTTGTTGTTATATAACCAGTACATACAACTAACATAATTTGTTTTCTTTTTCAGATAGTCAACAATAGCGGTAAGTCAAAACAGCAATGGATCAAGATTTACTCTAATAATGTTGTCTAAACATAAATGGGAAATATTGAAAATTAATTTAATTTTGGGGTCAAGCGAAATTTTGGGTCCATAGCGAAAATTTTGAGATTTCGCAATTTTAAATATTGAAAACATTAATTTTAATTTTGAGCATCGCAAAAATCATAGAAGCTTTGATGAAATATTGTAGATTACAAAATCCTGTAAACGTCGTGTTTGTTTTAAGGCATAAAAAACTATTTTCATAATTTTGCACTAATTAATTTTGTATGCGATAGATATGGTGGTATAAATTTTTGTGTAGTCTCTATTTGTATTTTTATTTTTGTTGTATTCATTGAATGAGATCGTTAGTATGGACTGTGGCAAACTCAAGGGCGTGTAGCTTAGCGACATCTATCTGTCACTCTGTCTGGTCAAGCTTTTTCGCTTTGCTTCACCTCGTGCATACATCAGCTGCAATCTTGTGGTGATCCCAGTCTATGTTAGCGTCGCGCGCCACACGCCAGAAGCATGTCGTTCACCCATTATAATGTGATCAATCTATTAGTCATGTTTTGATCATGATATATTTAAGCTGTCCAAAGGAAATTTTCATTTCATTTACTTCTATACTCCTCGACGTGGCGAAAATAGAGAGTTTGAAATTTTTTATCGGTGGTGTTGCTGAGCAGATTGAATTTATAGTTTGTTGCACAGGGAGAGTCATTCTTTTCTATTTTGGATTTAAAATCTACCAGAACAATTTTAATGCTATCGGCAGTTGGGAATATCCAAAATTTACATAATTCCATTTTCGGAAGAATTCTCTATAAGACTCTAAGATTCCTTGATATTAAAACCAGAAAATCTTTTGCTGCTTAATTCCATCCGACAAGAATATAGACGACAGTTTGAACATGTTCTGCATTTTTTTTTTTTTTTTTTTTTGATATTTAGTAGTGACTGAAAATAAGTTTTTGTTTGTCTCTCCACTGATAAAGTACCAAGCTATCTATGGCATTCTTATTTCGAAAATGGAACAATAGTATACTTTCCCTGTACTCCAAGAAAGGCCGTATTGAGCCGTCATTTAGTTCCTGTCGAAGGGACTTTATTCGAAGGGACTTATGTTGCCCATTGTTACGCCTATAGTAGCCCAAACATATATAAATTAATGGGAACGCTCAAGGGGAATATATAAAGTTCGAACTAATACATCAGTTTATTGGAAAACTGAAAAATGGACTAGATTAACCAGTTTACAATACCAATCATAACCGCGTATCAAAAAAAATGTTTGTGGTTACTCTTTTTGCCTAATATAAAAATTTATAGAATTTAGAAAATTTCGGTCGAAGTGTGGGTAGGCTTACTTTTTGGTGACAACGTTAGGGAATGCACACCGAGATTTCCCGGGCGGGGAAATGTGCTTTGTTGCATTTTCTGTCTGGGTATACCAGTAAACTTTGGGTATACCAGAACATTAAGATATTTGTATGAAGTAAGAGAATTTAATAACACAATAACACAATGATAATAATCTATTGAAATTTTCTCCAAATTATACCTACGACCAGCAAATTTTGCGAGTCAAAATCTATGAATTTTCCAAAAAAAAAAAAAAGAAAACTAAACATAACGGTTTTGTATGAGGTAGAATTTAATGTTCCACAGATTGTTGAGAAAATGCGTCATTCGTTGGTGACAAAGAGTTTTATAAGCTATTGAAACTTTATCTAATTTCTTCCTAGGACTGTATGTCAAACTAAATTCCCTTCATCACTTTATTAAAACTTCTAGTAGATTTAAAGTTGTGTTTCAAGAGAAAACAATATCAGATTGAATGATTTGGATGAATATATTTTTTTTTTTTTTGCTTTGATATTTTTGCACTTTGTTGACCTAACTATACTCGGCTTATATTAGGCAACGGAAGCGTGTTGCGTTTGAGTAAAGACTTATTTTCCGTTTTAGTTTCGGAAAATTTCCAAATTAATTTAAAAAAATCCTTATCATAAAAAAATCCAAAGAGTTTATTTAACTGCATTTTCAACAGTTGCGATCATTTCATGTTAAATATAGAACAAAAATTTTTATTGTTTTCAAGCTTTTTCTTTTACTACTTCCACATGTATTTAAAAATATTGATAAATATAAAATGTACATTTTAACTGTAAACTTTTAAACATTTTTGTTATTTTTAAAATATACAGGATGGCGCACCAAATGCACTGCAATAAGATATTGAAATACCTATTTTCAATCAATGTATTTCTTTTATTTTTTTCATCTTTTTTTTTTTGTATAGAAAGTTTAACACAGACCGTAAATGACCTCCATGCTCATTTACGCATATGCGACAGCTGATCAGAAAAATATTCATTGCTTTAATTTAGTCAAACACCTTGGTTTCGTTTTGTACACCTCTTGCTTGCCATAACACCATAAAAAAGTCTGGTGCAGTTACGTCAGGTGACTTTGGGGACCAGCGGAAAGTGGAGTTTCTGGTTATTAATGTGTCTGAAAATTTTCGTTGGAGCTCCGGTATAACCGGTCTGGCTATGTGTACAATTGCTACATCTGGCTGGAACCAGATACTGTTGAAACGGATACGTCTTTGGCATAGTTCTGGGTAAAAAAAACTCCTTCATCGTCTTTAAATAACAGTCCCCATTGACAGTTAACAGTTGACTGTACCACGATCCGTGCACCACCTTGTATTTATTTAGATGTATTTATATTTTTTTAATAAAAAAATGACAATTTTTCATTGCGATGGGCTTTGCATTATCTCGTTATATTTTGAGGCAAACACAAATGAGGAAATGAGGAAGTTATGTCCACTTTCAAAATATTCAAATTTTTCAGTTTCAATTCCTAATGTTATATAAATTTTGACAGTATTCGTGTGATTTTCGTTAAAATTGATTACTCTCCCTGATAAGGGAAGTAATATTTAATCTACATTATTAGTTTCCCAGGGAATCTAAAAAAAAAAAAACAATAAATGGTCATTAAAAAAGCCCGTTGAACGGTATTATCAAAATTCTTGTTGCCCCTAGGTTGGTACTGCTGCCCTGTATAGTGAAAGGAAATTTGCGCGCCATCTGTTATTAAGTTTTTGTACAGTTATCGGTTTTGTCAGTCCATCTTTTTTTAAAAAGAGTAAAAATATCGAACAAGGAATTTCTCGTAAACTGTGTGTATCAAATGGAATTTCGTGTGCCAAATCGCTGGCAATGCTATCGAAAATTTACGACGAAAATGCTATTGACTTTATCAAAAACACGTAAAATATGGTGAAAAATTTTCCTCGCTCTGATTGACCATCAACATCTACAACTAAAGTCAAAAAATAGTCACTTAAATTTGGGGGAAATAGCCGCTGAACTTTCTATGTACGATATGATACGATTGTTAGGATATGAAACACGTTGACCCTGACTTCAAAAACTCAATCTCGTAAAGATCGCTGAAGACTTGCTAAATCGAGGCAGTTCGGACCACACATTCATAAAACACACTGTAACTGATAATGAGGTACATGTTTACTAGCTTATCATGTGAACTAGGCAACAAGCTTCGGAATGACCTCTTCCATCTAATCCAGAACCGAAAAAATGGTTCAAAATCGATCGAAAGTCAATATAATGTTGACTGGTTTCTTTAATTATCGCAGTGTTGTGCACTCGGAATTCTTACTAGGACGTCAGATGGTAAATAAAGAATATTATATAGGCTTTAAGCGTCGTTTGTAAAAGCAACTTCTTAGAAAAAGGACAGGTTTGCAAAGAAAACTAACGGATTTTATGCCATCTCGCAAAAGCTATCGTTGTGAATAAATTTCTGGTAAAATATTCAACAAATATCATCGGACATCATCTCAAGTGACTCCGGCTGGCTTTAGCATGTCTCAATAAAAGACATGCAAGAAAATTTGCCGGTCTTTTCCTGAAAAGGTCTTTGGGAAAATGTGTTGATGATTAAATTATTCTTTAGTTTAAGGGAATATTCTATGTTTTATTGACCTATTCTCGGCACTTTCTTTTATATACTTTGTATTGATACATTTATGAAATCGCATATATTAAGCAAAACTTCCTGCACCCCAATTCAAAGCCA
>JAHXMU010000246.1:43714-61248 GCA_019455685.1 Philornis downsi
AAATATGAACTTAAAAATTATTATTTTCTGTTGATGTTTTTTTAATATAGAATAGAAATTCACATTTTTAATTAATGTTTTCCGATGTCGTTTCGTCTCTTCCTAACAATAAGTTGTGTCGTTTAGTTTTTTGCTAACATGAAACGCATATTCTCATTATCAATAGTTCCTTCTTAAACATTAAATGGAAATTTTCAATTTTGATTGAATTTATCTCCATATTAAATGAAAGTTCGCATTTTCAGTTATACTCGTTTCAATACCAAATGGAGAGCTCTCAATTTCAATTGGAAGAGGAGTTGTTCAGAAATATAATACAAATTTTGAAATGGGCTACAAAACGAAATTTTTGCAAATGATCGCATTTAGCACACTAATCCTACAGTGCCTAGAGTTGAATTACAACCTTTGTTCTATATTTTTTACACTTAATTCTTCTCCTTAATAGCCATAATCATAGGATATTGAATTGGACATATGTTTTTATCTCACGCTTTAATTAATATTGAATCGTTTTTATTCTATGTTTAGAAGAAGTGCATTGCATCACTTATTATACTTGCTTATAAATATCAGCTCATTAACTTTCTGAGAAGCTGACTGGAATTTTGAAATCGTGACACACATATCCAATATAATTGCAGCTTGTTTTCCTTTTTTGTTATTAGTCACTGGCTGCAGAATAATTTTTTTATGTAGAGTTCCCTTAAATGAGTCTGCAGTTTCCGAGAATCATCTTAAAGTTTATACAATGTTTGCTGCTTTAATCCTATGGCCGAGAAAATTTACAATTGGATCCAAAGAAAGTGGTCATCTTTACAAGAATTTACAAATTTACCCGATCACGGCTGGTGTGCGTCATATTTCGAAGGAATGGTAGGACAATTGAACTTGAATTTTGTGGACTACATTTGACAGATTAGTTATTTCTCTTATAGGTGTTTTCAATTTGCTGCTGATCGCTTTAATTTGAAATTCAGTGACCACAATAGGGTGTAATAGCGCTTTATCCAAAAAGTAAGACACATCTTTAACTTAACTTAAAGGGAATATCGAATCCCAGAAATATGTTTTTTTGTTAAGTAATAAGCACTGCGACAGATGTCTGTGCTAAGTCTCTCATCATAAATATCATTACTGTTTGAACTACACTTAATTTTGTCTGATGCAAAAAAAAAACTTTTTGCAGGTTTTTACAATATGCGATTTTGTCGAGCAAAGATGTTGCATTAAATGTTGTTTTCGAAATGGAATTCCTGCTGCGGAAATATTTATAATGATGCAGATAGTCATAGGTGAATAGATTTTGCCTTAAAGAAATGTTTACGAGTGGCATAAACAGTTTAAAAAAGGTCGGAAATGAGTTGACAGCGAAAAGTGCCCCAGGCAACCCTCAACAACTGCCAGTAAAAGTCGCCTCCAATAAATCCTACATTTAGCGATCAAAAACAATAGAATAGAATAATAAGTAGGAACACCGCTGATGATGTTGGTATTTCAAGCGAAACGCTATGACAAAACGGATATTTTCGGACTGCCAGCACATTATAAAACGCATTATTATGAGAGATGAAGCTTAGGTCAATGCGTATGATTTAGAAACAGCCGACCAATTGAGTGAATACCATGCCGAGGGCGAAACAATAAGGAAAAGTTCAAAAATCAATGTTATGCAGAAAATGTTCTTCAATTATCGTGATATTGAGACTTATGAGTTTTCTCTGTCGAACCAAATTGTCATCAAGCAACATTATTTGAGTGTCATAAACAGAGTTCGTATTTACGCCATGGGACTTGAGAAACGATTGCTTACAAATTTTTCAAGGGAAATGAGGAAGGGTTGTGCACAATACTCACGACAGTGGGAGCACAACAAATACCCACGGGAGG
This sequence comes from Philornis downsi, assembly GCA_019455685.1. Taxonomy (NCBI): domain Eukaryota; kingdom Metazoa; phylum Arthropoda; class Insecta; order Diptera; family Muscidae; genus Philornis; species Philornis downsi. The sequence continues at coordinate 45,605 of JAHXMU010000246.1, forward strand.
TACGCATTACTCACATCACTCACAACACATTATTCTTTTTTTTCTCTCTCTTCAAAATATGAAAAAATCAAAAATATTGCCGTATCTAAAAAAAACGGAAATTCAATAGTGAAAACAAAACCTCACATTTGCAGGCTTCAAATGGGTTTAGACGAAATATAGGATAGCGCATAAATAACGTTAAGATTTAATCAACGAATACATTTTTTGTTTAAGTCTTTTTTTCCGTCTCTTTACAGAATTAACTAAATAATACTTGAGAAATTTATGATGGAAAGAATGAAAATTGTTTAATTTTACTTTGAAAGTTAACATTCGATTATTCCGACACAAAGATCATATCGAAATTTCTTTCATGTTCGAAATGCTCCTAGCGCACCAACAATTTACCGATTGGTTCAGCGTTTTGGGCAACAAGGGGCTGTCTGTGAACTTCCGCGTGCTGGAAGACATTGTGCAGTTCGAAATGAAGTGACCATTGCTCGAGTGCAAGAAAGTGTTGAGGAAAACCCCGAAACTTTCACCAGGCGGCGTTCTCAGCAGTTACAGTTGCCTAGGCGGTCTTTGCAAAGAATTTTACTATGTTACATCTTTTCCCATGTAAGATGCAATTGGTTCACGAGTTAAAACCAAATGATGCACAAGAACGCATTCAATATAGTCGCCGTTAGCGTTACTTATGCGTCACCCTTTATAAGACTTCAAGCGATACCAAAAATGGTTAAAAAAATTGTTGAAATAGAAAAATCGTTGAAATATAAATCATTTTCATCTCCAAAGTATGATTATTGCAAAAAATGCCTTTCATACATATAACACTAAAAAATCGCTAAAATACGACAAATTGCTAAAATCTGCTTACGCCCAAAACATGTATTAATGGATCATCCAATGGCGGAAATAACATAAGTTTGCCAACTCGTAATGAAATGATCATTATGTGTGAATAGAATTCAATAAACTTGCACAATAAAATGTATAACGAAAAATAAATTTCTTGGCATTTTTCTAATGCTCTATTAATAGCATCGCTTGGTAAAGACTCATGTGAAAATTAAATATTGTGCTATTTTCATAATTGGGTGTTTCGTTATCGAGTTGTTGTCTTATTTGCATTAGATCGATTTTTGAATTGGCGATTTTTAAATTGGCGATTTTTAAATTGACGATTTTTTTCACTAAATAAGCATTTTCTTAGGAATCGGCAAATACAAATGATTTTTTAAAAAATATCCTCATTTGTTATATATTTTTTGTGCAAATAAATCGAATTCCAGTTACTCGAAATCTCCAATTAAAATTGCAGGATAAGACACATTTCAATTGTAATAGAATTCCCGCTATCCCGGAAATTCATTCCGGGAAATTGTATTCGCTATTGATTTTATATTCACATCACATTGTACTCGATTCAGTACAGCTTTGAAATCACTCATCTGAATTTTATTTTGATTATTTCTTCGTTTCACTTTTGGTTGAAACACTGCGACAGCAATTTGATATGATTGTCATGATGATTTCAAGCTTCTGTGTTAATAATTTTCAAATTCTGCTACATTTGGAAAACATTTTTGGCTTTCTTAATGCCTCGTACTTACGTCTTTGGTATTCCAAATTAGCTAACCAAGGAAATTCGCCCAATTCTGCCTCTTCACCGCCAAAAATTTTATTCACCACCGATATGGGACCACAGTCTGGAGGTTTAGGAAATAGATCGAAAATTTGTCTTTTCTCTGGAGGTGCTCGAGGAGTTATCGGTGTGTAACCCACATCATCAGGAAATATTATACGTTGATCCTTTAATTGATTACGTTCCACAAATCCAGTGTCTCCAGTACAACAGACATGCGGTCGGCGACCTTTTCCATAGGCGCATTCTGATTTGCGGGCAAACGCGTAACCTGGAGTCCAGCGACTGCGTATTATACCCAAAATGGAGGGGCATTCATAAATGGAAATGCATTGACCTAAGCGGCCATTGGGATTCTGGCATCTCTGGGAGACTGCGCATAAGATAAAAGTTATTTATAGAAAAATCATTGTAGTATTTTTTGCACATGTAAGTGAATAACTTTATAACTTGTTTCTTCACGCTCACTTTTGCTTATCGATATTTGTAGATAATTAATTTTGAAAATAAAATCAATTGCACTCGTTGCCAAGAGCATCGATTTTAACTGAGAGATATCGTATAAGCTATCAAATATCGTATCTAAGGTTAACAACGATTCGATTGATTAGCGAGTTTGTTTTTCTCACTTCATTTTACGCACCTTCATAATCAAAAGATTGACATTTTCTTATGAATACAAAAACGAAAATCAATACACTATTGATTAGAGCAAATTGGTGCTTTGCCATTTTGTTATTTTAATTTCTTTCAGCTTGTTTTTTGAACGTTTTTTATTGTCTTCTTTCCTTTTGTCTGCGGTACTTTTAACTACTGTTAATCGTTTTTGTTTCCGTAATATCTGTTAGAAGTTGGCTTTTAAGTTACCGGCTTCGTTGTTAGATTGAAACTGAGATTGATTTTGAAATAAGCTTGAATTTTTATTATAGCTCACCTGTTCACTCATTCTCTCTAACTCTCTCTCTCTCTCTCTCTCTCTCTCTCTCTCTCTCTCTGGTCTTTAAATAAGCTTATCGTAGTATTTTTAAGACGTAATACTAGAGGCATTTATTACTACAAGTATATGTTTGTAGCATCTCTAGAATGTTAATATGTTAGAATATGAATATGTTAAGATCTTACTGATGTCCGGCCAAATTTGAGTCATAAATTGCATAAATGCAGCGAAGATGTTCAACAATTCCTTCCAGTTGCTGTAAAAAGAATAATGCATCCACAAAGGAATTCCACATAAAATTAATATAGAGTGATTTTTTAAGATTTAAGTTTCTCAGGTTGGCACCACTGGTTGATAATGGCGTCCAAACGTCATCTGTCAAAGTGAAAAGTGTACAGTATACTCTGCCATTTCATCATGGAAAGACTAACAAACGAGCAACGATTGCAAATCGTTCAAATTTATCATCAAAATTCGTGCTCTGTTGCAGACAAATGTGCATCTTTTGATACGACCATTTTATGGTCGTCATAATCGACCTGCTGAATCAACAATTCGTGCTGTTATCTCCAAATTTCGCACCAAATTTACTTTGTTGGACATAAAACCATCGACCCGCATGCGTAGAGTCCGTACCGAAGAAAATATTGCAGCCGTAGCGACCAGTGTTAATGACGATCGTGAAATGTCAATTCGTCGCCGTTCTCAGCGGTTGGGCATGTGTTACTCAACCACAAGGAATTTTTTGCCCCAATTGGCTGAGTTGAACTTGGTTGACATGTGGTTTCATCAGGACGGTGCAACATGCCACACTGCTCGTGAAACAATGGATATGTTGAGGGATGAATTTGGTGAGCAGCTTATCTCTCGATTTGGCCCTGTGAGTTGGCCCCAAGATCTTACCTGTGGGGTTATATCAAGTCGTTAGTCTATGTGGACAAGTCGAACACTATTGAAGCCTTACAGGATAACATAACACGCGTTATTCGTGGAATACTGATCGAAACGCTTGAAAAAGTGACGAAAAATTGGACCTTCCGAATGGACATTTTGAGATAGAGCCGCGGACAACATTTACATGAAATTATCTTTTAAAATTAAATGGCAAAGACCAATTTATCGATTCCAATAAAAAATTTTAGTATGTGATGCAAATTTGAATGTTTTATTCGATTTTTAAAAAAAACTACGATTAAAAAATCACCCTGTATTTACCCTGTTTATCAACTTGTTCCATGACAAATTTGCCTCAGCAGTTTTTTTGTTTATTGTTTAAAAATTTCAGACAATTCCATTTGGATTTATATCTATTCGAGATCTTCATAAGTTTATGTCAATTTATCGCAATTTTTCCAATCGCTTATTATTTTCAATGGGAGCCAGTATTGTTAGCTCCCACAGTTTGGTGTTGATTATGATATTACAAGTATTTTTTTAAGCCAGCAGTTTATGAATACTCAAAGAACATGCACGTCTAGTGAGATAGCGTGCTAGTCCTTACATTAATACAGCAAAAGAAATTTGACGCAGCTGTTAAATAAGTCGTTCGATATTTGCCTCAATACGGGAGTCGATTTCCAAAAGATTGGCGAACCTTGTTAATGCAATTTCTTACATCACCACTACTAAGGTAGAAAAAGGAATTTAGGATTTTTAACAGGTGATCCTGAATTACGAAAGTTTCATGTATTGTGGTGTTGATTCCAATGGCCTCAGTCTTCCCAATACTTATCTTCAGGTCACTTTGCACAATATTTACAATCTTAATCCTTAATAGTTTTTAGCCTATATTGAATTTACACCGAAATAGTACAGGGTGTCCGTCGGGAAAATCAACTACTTTGTTTATAATTTTTGATTAAATAAAAGAGAATGGATATTATATTGATAAACGTTTTATTTAATGTCGGCAATTATGTATGGAATACAATATCAGATAAATGTCCGCCTCTGTTAGCCTCAAAAATGCCAGCTCTTTTGAGCACATTTCTCATTACATTCTCACACATTTCACGCGGTATTTCATTAATTTCATCACGAATATTTTGTTTGAGTTGCTCAAACGTTTCTAGTTTGTTTGCATAAACTTTGCTTTTCAGATATCCCCACAAAAAGAAGTCCGGAGCAGCCAAATTAGGCGATCGTGGAGGCCAATCAATATCACCATTTCTTGAAATAACTTGTTTTTGAAAGAGGTCTCACAGTAGTTCGATTGTAATCCTGGATGAATAATTTCAGGGTTTTCCATTGCCCTGAACCGAATATTCTGTTTATTCACATATCCATTCAAATGAAAATGTGCCTCGTCACTCATTATGATTTTTCCATGAAAATCGGGGTTGTCATGGGTGAGCTGTAACATCCTATTGGCATATGTACGGCGGCATAAATGGCCTTGTGAAAGAAGCTCTTGTGTCAACTGAATCTTAAATGGAAAAAAATGCAAATCCTTATGCAAAATTATGGCCAAAGTTGTTCTTTAAAGACCAAGCTCCTGAGCACGGCATCGAAATGAGGTTGATAGATTGTTTTTAACACTTTCTTGAGCAGCAGTTATGTTGTCAGCCGATCTTACAGTACGTTGTGGTCCATGCTTGGCCCTATCAGCTACAGACCCTCTTCCTTCGAAATCATTCACTACACGATACATAGTACGTCTTGTTGATACGTTGTTTCTCCCAAAAATTTGGCATAGCTTTCTCATTGTCACAGTAATCGGTGATTGATTTTGATAAAATTTTTTAACGATTAAAACACGTTGGTTTATCGAATATTTTTCCATAATAAATTTGCCACGTCTCTATTTTACGACTGCAAAATATGAACTGTCACGACTAATGTTTACCACAATGGCGGCAAAACAAAGTAGTATACCTTCCCGACGGACACCTTGTATATAGTTGGACCAATACAATGTCTAAATCGAAGATTTTTATAATAAGAAGATTGGGTTCGAAAACATATTTTTGATTTTATCTATTTAAATTCTGTTATCGTTCACAATTCAACAGCTGGTTACTAAAAAATCGGTATTCTATTGCTGCCAAATTTTCGAGAACAAGTTTCTCTTCAACATTCTTACTTTCTCCTTACATTATTACTTTTATAAGTAGATATACAGTGTTGCATCTTTCTATTGGAATAACAAGTCTTGACAGTTTCCGTTGTCTTAACAGTCTTCGTTGGTGCTGACGTTTTCCTCGTCTCTTTACGCAATATAATAAATTTAAACGGCCCTTAAAAACGACAAAAATTTTCTTCAACATTCTCGAAACTGAATTTTGGAAATAAATTTTCACATTTATCATACGTTGCGTATTTGAGCGATATTCTCTACAAATTAGTGTCTACCTATTGAATTTCATTTTACTAAAAAAAACTATGGTTTTTCAAATCCATTCACGAAACTTTAAAATTGATTTTGAAAATTCTTAAATGCGGAAGGATGTTTACTTTCTTTATACGATTATCCTTTGTCCACCTCATAAATAAAATGCTTAGTAAATCGTTTTAAATAAACTTATACAAATATATTTAAAATAATCACCATAATATCACATATGCTGTAGGCTAATTTAATGTTTTACAACAATCATAAAATTTCAAAATTTGGGATAAATATAGTTTTGGTTTTTATACTTGTCACTCTCACTCTATCACAACATCACAGTGAGTGTAAAAAATATTACAGAAAGAGAACAAAAATAATACTTAAACTGGCCAGTGTTCGGATTAACGTCAAGTCTTCAGCGCCTGAAGTACTGGAATCATCTGAAATGTAATTGAAAATGTATAGAATGAAAACAATTTGTGAAAATATTAACTGAAAACAAATTGTCAATGAAAGGTATATTATGGAACGAATATACATTATATATAGGAACAAAGTTATTGACTATAAAATAAACGTCAATTGCATAAAATTCAATGAAACATACTGTGTTGATAGCAAACTCAGCACTATTTGGTTTTACTTCGTTTGTTTCGATTCACCATCCCACCAGTGAATCTTCTAGAAATTAAGTCCTATATTCCAAAATGTTAGTAAAATACAAGAAGCGAAAATTGTTTTATTCACTTCCTAGTTAAATTGATTTCTTTCAAAGGAAGAAACATGTAGGTGCGCAACTAAGTTCCGCTGTTTGCCAACAGATGACGCCAGTTGTAGAGGCTAGTCGATTCAGCCATATCTTAAACGTCATGAGCCAAGCTTAGGTATATGGTTTACATACCGCTTCGACACAATAGTGATTTTCTTTTCACGTCATATTCTTTTGGTTGTGTGAAAATGTATGATTATGTACCAAATAATCGTCATATGCGGGAAGTATTAATTTTCTTCTTTCAATCGAAAAAACGGCGGCTGAAGCTCATTGAGAGCATTAAAACGTTTATGGATATGCTGCTTTAAGTGGAACAACGTGTCGAGATTATTTCCATCGCTTTGAGGACGGTGATTGTGATGTTGATGACCGTTCGCGTAAAGGAAGATGAAAAACCCTTCGAAGACACCGAATTGACGGCTTTGCTTGATGGGGATCCGTGTCAAACGCAGGTATAGCTTGCTTTAGTATTAGAAGTTACCCGCCAATCCATTTTCAAACGATTGCATGCATTGGGAATGATTCGAAGGCAAGGAACTTGGGTTCCTTATGAGTTGAAGTCAAGGGACGTCGATTATTCGCCTGTGAACAAATGCTTCAGCGGCAAAAAAGGAAGGGGTCTCTTCATCGTATTGTAACCGGTGATGAAAAATGAATTCATTACAGCAATCCAAAGAAAAGAAAGTCATGGGGCTGGCCGGTCATGCTTCTACGTTGTCGTCTCGGCCGAATATTCACGCTGCGAACGTTATGCTCTGTATATATATGTATATTATATATGATATTTATATATGATATTTAGTTTTATATTATTTTATTTTATACTAGCTGACCCGGCAAACGTTGTTTTGCCTTCAAAATGATGTTTGTCACCTACCATTATTTGGTAAAAAAAATTAATTGCAAAAATCTCATCTCCACCGCCATCTATCACTTCAAATAAAACCTTTTAAACCTTCCGGAATACTCTACCAATAATTTAAGACCAAAATGAGCCAAATCGGTCCAACCGTTCTCGAGCTTTAGCGAGACTAACGCACTGCTACGTTTGGTTTTGTGTGATAAAAAAAGAGATTTCGTTCATTAATATAATGTGCAAATGTGTTGAGCAAAGAAGTTGAATTAAATTTTGTTCACGAGGAGCTTCTGCCGCGGAAATGTCAAGAATGTTGCGGAAGGACTTCGTTAAACAGTAAACTGTGATTTGGTCCTAACAAGCCATTCCTGATAATGCTGACTTTTCAAAAGCAACAGTCAATTTCATTTTAAAAGATATTTTGGACCTCAGACACATTAACCCTCGATTGATACCGGAGACGTCTTATTCCTTTTTTTCTAAAGACCCTCGCCTTAAAATCTGTGAAGAGATAGTTTTCTGCTACCAGCAAATTATGAAACGCTTTATTACGGAAGATGAGACTTGAATCTGTGTTTGAAATAAATAAATAACTGACAAATTGAATGCCAAAACAATATCGGATATAGAGGCAAGATCAAAAAGTTCCCAGCAGAGCTGTCGTTTGCATAAAGTTATTCGCAAAAACAGACTGTATTTATGGTCAGATAACGTTTAGTACTTGCATCAGGATAAAAATTCAACAAACTTCGATCCACATTCATCATAATCGACCGAATTTACACAACGTGACGTCTGATTATTTCCTAAGGCCATACCGGAAAATAACTATTTGGTATGGCTCGAAGATAGAAAAAGCTTTGCGGCTTAAGTATAACGTATAGTAAAAAGGAATCCATGAAACTGTATGGCATTGAAGGCTTTATTGACCACAGCAAGAATGATCCGTTTATATATAAATAAATGTGCACCGTTTTTTTCGATAACTGGTAATTTTGGTTCTCTCTTGTGTCTATTGGCAAAAAAATTTGGACAGTCGATTTGACAATGGCGAATTTTTCATCTGTACAATCATTCAGCTGGTAATAACTTGTTGCCAGGATCGGTCTAAAAAGCGTACACGTAAGAAGCTCTCAATCAAGCTCCCGGAACTCTTGGCAAGTCACTATCGATCGACAGTACAGGTTCAAGTTAAGATTTCCTGCCGATTCCACCAAACGCATAGCAAAACCTTCCCGATCGTCAATCTTAGCACGGTCATCGTTTGTGTCTTCTCGGCGCCATTTGAGCACAAACATTTTTATTTGACGTTAACGCAAGTGATCAACTTTTCATCACCAGTACACCATTTTCGTTTTAGAAATGACTCGATTATCTAGTGAATCAGTAGCGATTCGCTGATGGAAATTCGGCTCAAGAGGATTTTGTATTAACTTGTTTTTTTTTTGGCATTTAAAAATTGGTTTTGTCTTGTCTTATATTGAGCATCTTTAACATCAAAATGATCATGATTGCATAACAGTGTCAGGACCAAAACATTGCCAACATTTAGTCACCTCCATTGAAACTCCAAAATATGGCGCATTTTCGTTTTACGGCTGTCCACCCTTGACGCATCGCTCAAGCAATCACAGAACTGTCTGAGTAGTTTTTGGAGTACGGAATCGTATCTTTTTAATGCTATCCGGTTTAATCCAGTCGCACTTATGCAGCAGGAGACACAGATTCCTAATGCAATCTATAGGAAAAATAATGGCTCTTTGTTCACTGTATCTTATTATTGTGTCCGGGGAAACACTTTGAAGGCAATGAAATCGATTTGAACAAATCAGAAAAAAACAACAACAAAAAGAACAGTCAGAAAAAAAATTTAAAGCTGGCTGGCAGTAATGCGTTCTACTTGACGGCAATAAATTTTGAATATGCCTTCAATCACGAATTGAAATTTCCAATGGTCTCAATTACTTTGTTTTTATCTTCAAGCCTTTTACTCTTTGGCATTTGAAGCAAAAATGCAAGAAAGTTTTAATCAATCAGTTTTGAATTGAAATTGAAAATTTCGGCTTGGGAGACGAGATGTTCGTGCCAATGATGTACGTTACAGAATGATGCCAATGACTTTTAATTGCCAAAGCCTCAATGGGATTGTGCAAATGTTGCCGCTGCAACCACTGCATGCAGTGTAAACTATCGACCTTTGAAAAAAGTGTTTTTTTTTTGTTCGGTTAAGCTGTTATCTTTAGAAACCGATCCGCGACCTGGCATCTACAATTGTGTCTTTTAACGCCATAATTTTGAAGATAATGCCAATCTTAGAAAATTTTTTTACGGGAAACTTCAAAATTGGAAAACATTAGTTATGTTCAAAGTTCCTATAGCTTCTTTTATAATTTTAGGCTGAGGGTTGCGATTATTGACTTCTGCAGGAGCTGCAGGCGAACAATCGGGGATCAACACTGGGCTCTTATTTCTTTAGGGACTTAGGATGATCTGGATGATATGGATATTTTCCGACTTAGCAGCACCTTGAGGCTATCAGAATGGTTCAATGGAGGAAATTAAAGACATCCTTATCTATAGTTTCCGTGGTATCACAATGGACTATACAGTCTAAGTGAGTCTGTCTATTCAGACTGCCACACTGACCTAACCCAACCTAAGCTGAAGCTTATATATCCCCATCATTGTATTACGATTCAAAGCGTCTTGTCCTACGTCCCAGTTTTTTAGCAAATGAGTGGGCGTGGCAAAAACACTTTATTCTCAGTTTTTATTTATCGCTAATTAGCTTGTTTCCCCTCCGAAATTTGGTTGTGTTTGGTATGCTTCAACAACTCCTCCCTTCACTTATTTATCAACTACTACAGCATATTGAATTTGCTTTAATGAATATAAATGCTAAAAATGTTAAAAAATCTTCTTTAGTCCCGATGTTGGTTTGGTCCTTGTATGGGCAAGTGTCACTACTATTACAATTTTGCGTACTTTTGACTTTGGAATTTATAGTCAAAAGACAATTTACCAATATAAGGCTCCCTCATATATCGATCATATTACCTGATTGGAAAATATGTAAATATGACAGAGCTGCCGAAAATAAGCCCACAAGTGGAAGCTGAGCGCAAGAGTAATAATTTAAAGTATTTCAAGAATCACCAAAAACACTGCGTAGAAAAAATTTCGCATTAACTGAACAACATTTACTTGTAGACCTGGCTGCAATTTAAAACTCTAATTCCAAATTGATTTGGATTTTAAATTTCATGAATCTTTGCCTTTTTTTCCGCTACAACACACATTAAAATATTAACTATGCTATTGTTGCTATATTGATATTTAACATTCTTTATATTAGAAATTTGTCTCTTCGGTCAGGGCATATTTTAAGGTACATCGGTCTGCCATGACCATTAGAAAAAGATAGCCAAGCTGCCCGCGTCAGAAACGCCGAATAAAAAGCTGTCTCGGGTTAATTGTGTGAATGGCTACTGTGGGTTTAGAACCGACAATCGATAAGTTTTCGAATATTTATGGGCAGAGTAGCACAGCCATAATATAAAATTGCTTACCAGATTGCAATATGAAAAAGCCTAATCCAAGCTTTGCCTGCATTTTGCTCCAACGCACTTTTTTCTACGTAGCAACGTCTACTACAAAGTGATAAAATAGATTTGGTTCTTACAAATCCTCTCAATGCCACAAAAGTCTCTGGATTAAGTAAGAGTATATCCTGCAGCAACTTCAATATCACAACGGAGATGATGTTTTGAACTAAATTTACTTCCGGAAATTTTCTTTTGTACAAGAATACACTACCTATGAGAAAGCGACATAAAATATTTGCTACATATATATAGTTAGCTGTTATATCAATTACCGTCAACGTTCTGTCGAATCCATGGCAGATAACTTTGGACCCTCGTGTAAATAGCCGGCTTATCGGTGCAACACTAACGGCCATAAGATACAATACCCTCAAGGAACCAATTTTGGCTCTGGGTTTAGAACCGCCAATCGATAAGTTTTCGAATATTTGTGGCAGATTGGCACAGCCATAATACAAAATTGTTTACCAGATTTCAATATGAAAAAGCCTAATCCAAGCTTTGCCTGCGTTTTGCTCCAACGCACTTTGTTCAACGTAGCAACGTCTACCACAAAGTAATAAAATAGATTTGGTTCTTACAAATCCTCTTAATGCCACAAAAGTCTCTGGATTAAGTAAGAGTATATCCTGCAGCAACTTCAATATCACAACGGAGATGATATTGCGGGAAAATACTGACTTCAAAAAAAGTTGCTTGCTATGCTGTCATGTACATGGTGTAGATCTTATTTCATAACAATTAAAATATGTTGCTGCTGTCTTCTCAAATAATGAGCAAGAGGATGGACAAAACAAATCAATTTATTTGACAGCTATAGCTTTGGTGAGGGGCAGGTGCATTTATCTCGTTTGGCTCAACAGTCTACAAAACAAAGCTGTTATGAAATGCTCCAGACTAAAAAACATTCAACAACAAAATCGACAAACGAACTTAGAAGAGTGTGAACAAGACATTGTTAGAAACTCCAGGTTATTTTTAGTTGCTTTCAAAGCTATAAGTGCAATTTTTGGATAAAAATTCCAGACCATCGAATTGTTTCCAAACTTCTCAAGTACTATACTGAAAATTTGTTTGGGAAAAGGAGTTTTTTTAAAAGATTTGTTCCTCGAACTGGCAACACTTTTTCCAGCGGTAGCCAATTCTATGTACAGTTCTGTCGAATCATTGGCATTTGTAGCAATGTCAACAATTATTCCAATCTTAAACGTGTTGTTTTCCTTACAAACGATTGCAACTCTTCGAAAAAGTAATAGGCATTTAAATTTCTGGTTGCAGTTTCTGATTCTCTATTATGATGATCATATGATTGAAGACATTTCTCATTATAGCATTAATGAAAGCAATTAATCTACAGAATAATGAAAATGAAGCCATTTGGAGATTTACAATATTATATCCTTCAGCTCTAAGATGTTGCTTTAATACAGTGGAAAAAGTGTTGCTTATGTGACGAACAAACCTCCCAAAAAAATAACACCTTTTATATAAAAGCGTATATGATTTATTAAATAAAGTTGTAAGTTTTGTACCAAAAATATGCATTTTACATTAAGCGTATTCTAAATAGACACATTTACTGTTTACTTATATTAAATATTTAAAAAAAAAAACTATTAATATCTAGACAAAAGTGTCTAAATGGCAAGTTATTAATCGATTTTTCAGTGAATTGAAAAGCAAGCGATTGACATTAAAATTTTATAAGTCAGTTTAAATATAATAGACTGCAGATCAAAAAATTACTTTGTAGTGTGTTAAAGCTTTTCACAGGACATTTTGTCAATTCTCTAATGGAAATTGCCAACGAATATTCGCATATCTGTTCACATTTTGAACTAAATTTACTTCCGGAAATTTTCTTTTGTACGAGAACACACTCCCTATGAGAAAGCGATATAAAATATTTGCTACATATATATAGTTAGCTGTTATATCAATTACCGTCAACGTTCTGTCGAATCCATGGCAGATAACTTTGGACCCTCGTGTAAATAGCCGGCTTATCGGTGCCACACTTACGGCCATAAGATACAATACCCTCAAGGAACCAATTTTGACCTGAGAGACGAGCAAGTGCACCACCAGAGTCCCCGCGGCAACTATCCTTGCCAGATAAGCCACCAGCGCAAATCTGGTGAGCTTCCACTAAAACTGTGCACTTATCATTTTCGACATAGGGAACATCAACTATACGCTTTTCGAACGTAAAATTTCCTGGAAAGAAACGACAGTAAATGAAACGAAATATTAAATTGATGTTGTTCAAACTGCCACTGCTACGGCATGCAGTAGTTTACTTACGGCCTAATTCATCAGCGCCCCAGCCGGCCACTGTTAATCGCGCATCAGTTGTAATGGCTTTCAGTGGGGACATCACATCCGGCAAACATATGGGCGCAACGGAAAATGAGTACACAATGTAGCGATCAGTCTTAACCAATGCGATATCATTAATCATTCGTCCCCTTTCCAGGTATTGGAAACCTTCGTGTACTATGCGTTTTATTACATTAAAGCGTTCGAAAGGTTCGATACATTCAACCTCGTCACAGTCTATAAGTGTATCGGTATTGTGGTCACCGACACGTAATGACTCTCTGAAATGAGATAACACGTAATTGATGATATTAATTGGCTGATTATATTGGAACCTTCTCGTCAAACTAATCTAAAGACTCAGATAAAATTAGCGACGACACTGATGCTAATTCTAATTAGAATTATCAGTTTTTCTTTTGATACATCTTTCATTTGACTGAGAATTAAAAAAAGGAATATGAATAAAAACATAACATTTTTCACCAACAGAGGTAATCTGTGTTAATCAACGTTAATATTGACAAAAAGATACTTCACATCTCATATAACAAAAGCTCTAAATAATTAAGTTTTAATAAGTTTAAATTTTAGTTAGATATCGATATTTTTGTTTCTCAGCATGTACTTCATCTCAATTTATAGAGATTGAGAAAGTGGTTCACATATTTCAGAAGAATTACACAATATGAGTTTCTTCGATTATATTTTCCTTTTACTAAAAATATATTTTTACTTACTTTCCAAATATTCGAACACTTGCGTCAGTCTAACTTAAACTATTTACTAGTTCTCAGTCTATAGTTTTTGAGAAATAGTCCTCATATTTTAGATAAATTTCAGAAGTTGAATTCATAAATAGGGAAATAATTGATCAATGTTATATAATTCAATATTTCCATTTTAAAGGTCTCAATCCAACCAATGATAAAGCCGAGCTAGATTCTACTTTGGGTGAGGCTTCTCCTTCGTTTACGACTGTAAAGTATTAATCAATTAAGCAGCAGAGTGGTCGACCAATTGAGGTGTTCACGCCAGATACGGTTAACAAAATTCCCCAAACGGTATTGGATAATCGTTGGCTGAAGATGCGTGAGCTAGCTGAAATGACAGGCGTTTTAAAAAGTGCTATACATCGTATATTGACCGAAGATTTGAAGATGAGAAAGATGGATGCCGCGCTTGCTTTCAATAGAACGAAAACAGTGTTGTGCAGACGTTTCAGTAGAGTGTTTGGCGATGTTTCACCGCAATAATGCCGAATTTTTATGTCGTCTTACAACCAAGGATGAGACGTGGGTCCACCACTTCACACCTGAGACAAAATAACAGTGAAAGCAGTGAACTAGAATTGGAAAATCGTATTCAAAGAAGGCGAAAACGGTTTCACCTGTGGGCAGGGTCATGGCGTCTGTTATTTGGGATGCACATGGGTTTATTTTTACTGATTATCTTCAGAAAGGAAAAATCATCAACGGCGATTATTATTCTAATTTATTGCATCGTTTAGGTGATGAAATTATGGGGAAAAAGTCCGCATTTGGCAAAAAAGGAAGTATTGTTTCATCAAGACAATGCTCCAGTTCATACATCCACTATTGCGATGACCAAAATTAATGAATTAAACAACGAATTGCTTCATCACGCACTTTATTCGCTAGATTTAGCTTCCCCGGACTATTTTCTATTACCAAACTTGAGAAATTGGCTCGGTGGTTCAAGATTTGACAACAATGAAGAGGTGGACTCTACTATTTTAAGGAATTTGACAGTTGTTACTATAAGTAGAGCATAGAAGCTTTTATGGTAATTTATTGCAGCGTTTAGGAAATGAATCTATAAAAAAACTCATTTGACGGCAAAAAAGTGTTATTTCATCCAGAAAAAACAGACATTCACCATTGCGTTGGCCAAAATTAATTAATTAAAGTTTGAATTGCTTCATCACACATCTTATTCGAAAGATTTAGTTCCTCGGACTATTTCCAAACTTGAAAAAAAATGGTTTGGCGGTAAAAGATTTGCCAACAATGAAGAGGTGGAATCTGCGGTTGATGGCTATTTTAAGGAGTTTGACAGTTTTTACTATAAACAGGGTATAGAAGCTATTTAATATCACTGGTAAAAGTGTATAGAGCTAAAAGGAGATTATGTTAAAAAATAAATAAATTGTGTCTTCTTTGTTAGGACGACT
>JAHXMU010000246.1:61258-87935 GCA_019455685.1 Philornis downsi
ATTAATTTATCGTTTGCAGTTAAAATTTAAATTTTAAGACATTTTTTTTAATTGTCGATGATGAGATATTTGCATATGAGATTTGTTTGTAAAGGTACTATTTTCTGTAACGTGAAAACTCTGATCCAAGAACAAAATTTCTTTGGTCAAATGAAAATTTGCAACAAAATGACTGCTTTTTCATTGCTATAAAAACTTCTATGAAAATGTAAAGAAGGCACACCATAAAAGAAAGATTTCCTCCTATGACAAGCTCATGTTAAGTTCATTGATGATTACAAAAATCTTCCCCACTTTCCTCTTCAAATTGCGGTAAACCTCAGCTTCCTTGGATACACTTCTTTTGCTAGTTTTGTAAACATTTTAACATATTTTTTGTTTATTTCTTCGATAATTTGTTTAATTGAAACCATATATCTAATATCTTCAAATGTTTGTGCCACCGTTGATAGTTGTTGATTTGTTCGTAACTCTAGCATTCCCCAAAACCTTATCAATTGTACCAAAATTTTGGATATTAAAACATATTTCCCGCCCTGAGGTTGTGGCAATGAATGTTTTCACCCACCGCCACCAGCATCAGATTATTGCATAGTTTTGGGAGTAAAAAGTCGTTTCCCTATACTGGCCAAAACTTTAAACCTTAAGATGTGCGATAATTTCAAAATAAACGAACATAATTCAATTTTTAATCATTCATGCGATATGTTTAAGTTGAAGAAACTACATTAAATTCTCTCCTTAAATCAGTGCTATAAAAGTGTAGTCATCGCCCCATTTTGTACGTCTGCATATGGTTTGGAATAATAAGAAACCATTCAGAAATGAGCGATAACCCGTATCCGTTCAAATATGCAAAATCACAAAAAACACTTTTTTTCAAATTAATAACAGATTAACATTTCAATTGCGGTTTTCTTAAATTGTTTGTCAAGTTATGCTGAACTGCGTAATAACCATTGTGGTGGTTAAAAATTAGTGTGGCTTCAATTTGATAAAACGATTTCTAATACTGTTTATTGTCGCTTTTTGATATGACAGTCCGGGTAACGACTTTATGTTCCGGAAGTAATATGGGCTGTGGTCAAAACAATTAATGGGAAATTTGTCCAAAATCTAATTAAAATAGATATTTTTTTCACAAAATGAACGCCAGTATTGTAATCTAAGTTAAAACAAACGTAGTTTCTAAGGGAAAACCTTTTTTCACATATTGCAAAGTGTGAGTTTAAGATATTCGTCAGAGGCTTTTTGGTAACATTCAGGTACCTAAAATTCACATACTCAAAATTTACTGTGACTGGATTTCGACTGGATCGTATATTGTAGCAAAACATAGTTATAAACAAACGGTTTAAATAAACACAATTGCAAATGCATTCAATGAAGGAAAAGGACCTTCGATGTGCAGATCTCTTTGCCATAGGTTTGATACTAGATTTAAAGTTCCTAGACTTTCATGAAAGTTAAAATCACTAGATTGCACCATAATTATAAGTACAAGGTGAAATTTATGTTTGCTGTGCTGTAAAAGTGCAGATTGCAGCTAAGGTATGATCGAAAAATTTACGCAATTAAACTCAAAGGAACCTGGATACAGCTTTCAAATGACCTCAAACTATATCACCATAAAGTCTCCTAATTCCGAAGTTTTTGATTCACATTGGCTTCATATTGTGTATTTCATGGCAACTGCCTCGACTATACCTGAGTATGAAACGCCTTAGAGTAGCGAGGAATAAGGCATGTCGTCAGCAGAGGAGGATACTGCGTGTATGGTAACATTTAGGGTGAAAGAAATACTGATATTTTCGGATAATTGGTTCCCAAATTTGCAAAAGAAGCATTTAATTTATTTATTTATTTATTTATTTATTTTTTTTGTATCGAAAATGCATTGATCAATGCCGTAACATTGTTCCCATCCAATTATTCATGAGCTTTCTGACCGGCCGCGACTATTGTTCAAGTGATCGTGGGTTCAGTCCAGTCTACAGCCACCTATCATTATTTGAACGGCGTTCATCTTGATGTGTTTGGCGAACACTTCGAGTAACCAACAAATCTAGTAAATGCTTCTCAAATAGTGATGTCCAGAATCGCTACTAAATTGTAAGCACCGTATAGGGAATATAAGAATAGAATAGAATGTAAGCTCATCGATATCTCATTCGTGAGATGCAAGATGCAAATTTGTTTGTTGTTTGCTTGACAGAAATTTGCATGCTTTTTTGCATTAATATTGACTTTTCTATGCGAAAAGTGTCTATTAAGACACTTTTCTATACGAAAAATGTCTATTAAGACACTTTTCTATACGAAAAATGTCTATGAAGACACTTTTCTACACGAAAAATGTCTATGAAGACACTGCTACACGAAAAATGTCTATGAAGACACTTTTCTATACAAAAGATATCTATGAAGATACTTTTCTATACGAAAAATGTTTATGAAGACACTTTTCTATACGAAAAATTTCTATAAAGATACTTTTCTTTACGAGAAATGTTTATGAAGAGAAATGTTTAAGATGATCGAATTTGATGATTTCTATTATTCCATAGACATTTTCTAAAATTTTGCCCTCGGAGCGTGGTGTATCAAAGTTGACATCAGCATTACCGGAACGGTATCAGCTGAATCAAAATTGTGTATAATTGGCTGTTATAGTATCAAGGTCATAAACACTATTCACGTTGTCTGCCGCCTGTATTGCATTTTCGCCGTTATCGAAGAAAATTTGAAAGATATGTTGTATTTTCTTTCCATCTTTGATTCGTGCTAATAAAACAATTTGTTTGAGTTCGAAATGTTATTTTTCTATTATAACCCGATCGGAATGACACAATGCGAGATACTGATTACTAAATTCAAGCGAATATAGTGGAAGAAAAGAATGGATTTCTTTTAACTATACCTTATCGTCGTGAAAATGGAAAGTTTCGGCATAGCATTATTCACCAGTTGTCGATTATACATATCAGCACAAAATAAATTCGCAACAAATCTTCAGCAGTGAGGAGAAAGACATAATTTCGATTGAAACCCCCAAAAACAAGTTAGTACCACTAATTGGAGAATGAGAATAGAAGACTGAAATGCTTAGAATTATTTTCTGCATGAGATTTGTAATAGATGCAATTTTAACTGCCTAAGTAAACAATTGAAATTCAATATTCATTCAGGTCCTATTTTCATATAGGTATAAATATCTGCTATACATATTAATTTCATGGAATATGTTTCACAAACTGACCGGCCTGATGCTTCTCACTCTGTCTTTTGTTAATTACAATTTTGTTATCGAATTTTTAGCAAATGGGACTCACTTCGATGCAAATTTGTATTGAATATTTTCGCAGGTGATTTACATTTTAATGACTCAGTTTATATCGCATTAGTTTTTAGTTTAAATTTTGTAAATCACAATTTACTAGAAATCTATGCAAAGTACAGAGCCACAAATTTCATGTTGAATGAATATGTTCAGTAGAATATTTGCCTTATAACATTAATGATTGTCATAGACGTAGCAAGGGAGGTGCTGGAGTATGTTCCCTTAAAACTTGTTTAACGCCCCCCTTGTTTTCAGATAGCCACCCCAAAGGGAATTTATTGCTACGACAATGGTGATTATATTAGCAGGTAGCAGTGTAATAAATAGCATCATGTGAAAATATTACAACCTTGATCGAGTCATTAGGAGGGGATTTTTTATTCGCCAAAGGCATTCCACAGAGCGCATAATAAACTTCTAACACAGAGAGGAACTGAAAAAGTATATACAATTGCCGTAGATTTCAATGTACTCGTATCTTCACATAACGACCGGTATTTTCCCACATTTAAGATTTTTCATTTGGCATTTCACTTCTATGTAAAGGGTGTTTTTGTAAGGATTGTAATGATTTGAAATTGAATTTGTACTGCATAGAATTACTATTTTGCTTGTTATCATATGATGTGTTATCATACTAAATGTGTTTTGTTGTACATCAAAATTTTACAAATGTACGTGGAGACAGATTCTGAATCTAACATAATGATGAACCACCTTCATTTGATGACCTTTATCTGCTGTAATCACAGCTGCCCCATCATATCTGTTGTTACAAGAAAAAACAACTTAATTCAGAATTTATTAATTTGCTAATAATTTGTTCATTTATTAATATGTTAACCTTGGCTCTTAAATATATTTTTAAATCAGTGCACTTTGTATATTAATGAAACGATAGCTTCTTGTTTTCCAATAATTAAAAATTATGCTTTTAATTTCAGTTTAGTAAGAAAAAATACAAAAACAGCGAAAAAAAATAGAAAGTGCTAACATACGAAATAAAATATTACGCTGCTTTCACAATGATGGCCACATTTTAATTTTTTGCCTATCCCTTTGCACTAAAGACACTTTGTATATTGATTAAATTGTATTTTTTTGGTTTCTAATAATCAAAAAAGAAATGGCTTAACTATGTTTCTGACTTTAAAGCTTTATAAAACAAAAACAGCCGAATAAAAATAGAAAATGCTAACATACAAAAAAAATATTAAACAACTTTCACAATGCTGGCCACAATTTCATTTTTTGCCCCTCCCTTTGCCACTCAAGGCAGTGTGTGTTCATGATTTTTCGATGATCGGGTTTTTTGAAGGAAAAAATATAGATTTTTTTAATTGAAGACAATGAGGAAAAACTCAATTTTAATAGTTTTGCAAAATTTCATTTTTTATGCGAAATATAGCTAAATCAAATTTTTAGATAAATTTATATTTTATTGCTTTTCCGTCAATCTATTCAATGTATCTGCAGAATCCATAAGGTCTAATTTTGGCCGCCTGTTGACGATGATAGCAATGCCATCATCGTTTTGGAATATGTACGGTGCCCTATGACGTTTTCTAATGCTACCAGTATCATTGCAACATGTGATGTTTAGACGTAAATATTGTAGCTTATAAACAATGGCTGGATGCGATTAACGAGTGATATTCCATTTCGATATAACAGGTAAACGATTGGCAAAAAATGAGTGCACTGTCATGAGTCGTTTTAATAATGTAAATGCTTATATACTGCAGGAACATGAACATGCTAACACTTCGAGCGTCTATCCCTGTATAAGACCAAGTTTTGATATACGGATCTTTGGCCGTTTCCCACTGCCTCGCCCATCCACTTCATCGTCGAAGATTTTTTACACTAGATCACTATGGTCCATCCGACCAACATAAATCAACAGGAACCATTTCATCCGTTTTTGACATAGCCCAGAATTCCGCGTTCTTCTGCAAGACGGGTAGGACGGGTACCAAAACAAATTTAACCATTTTCACAGAATATTGTATTTCATCATTTGAACTTGGACACCAAGTTGAAACAGTTTACACCGATTTTGCCAAAGCATTTAATAAAGTATCTCATAGTATACTTTGTACTAAGTTGCGGTCTAGGTAATTTCATTCCTTGATGTTAAAGTGGTCAAAATCTTATTTGTCAAATAGAATATGCAAAGTCGTTATTAGTGGTTATGAATCTCTTTCATATTTGCAAACATCTGGCGTACCGCAAGGTAGTATTTTGGCGCGTTTGTTGTTTAATTTATTTATAAATGAGGTTTCTAACTGTTTTGAAAGAGTAAGTTTTCGTTTATATGCAGATGACTTAAAGATATATCACAAAATTTCTAATATTTCTAAGGTCCTAGATCTTTAGAATGGTTTAGATAATCTTCTTGATTGGTATTCCCTAAACAAACTTTCATTAAATCTATCAAAATGTGTTCATTTTTCATGTTAAGGTCTCGTAATCCAATTCAACTGGTTTTCAAAATTGGTGATTACAGGCTTCTCACTACTGAAAGTAAAATGGATTTAGGTGTTGTCTGTGATGGGGCACTTTTGCCTCGCATACAAATTATATTATCCCTAAAGCTTATTCTAAAGCTTATTCGTAACGTATCTAACGTATATTAGAAGAAATTGTTCCGATTTCACTGATCCACATACCTTTAAAATAGTGTACTCGTATATTTCCTATGTAAGGTCAAAGTTAGAATATGCCTCTATTGTTTCGAGTCCCCTTTTGCCAAGTCAATATATCATGCATAGAAGAATTCAGCTGGTCTTTCTGAAATTTGTTTTCTTCTCAATTAACTTTGGTGATTTTGTGCCTCCTTGCACTTCCAGATGCTGGTTACTGGGCTTACAGCCATTGCAATATCGCCGTATTTATCATACCTTGTTATTTGTATTCGATATAACCGCCGGCATAATTGATTGTTCTGAATTATTGTTGCTCAGAATCACTCAGATACCATTATATATTTAATGAAACACGCCATTCCACAAATTATGCCTAGCATAGTTGTTTGAATCGCGGATTTATTGAATTCAATAAACTAAATGTGATTGCAAGAAATGAATACCCAATTCAACACCTAGAGTTTTGTATGTCTAGAAATAACTTTAAACTGTTCCTTTTTAGATATTTAAAATAAAATAATTTACATAACTTTCATGAAATATGTTATGTTAATTCTTAGTCTGTAAGGATTTATATAACCATAGACCTAAATAAATGAAATGAAATAATATGGAAATTTGTTATCGCATTTGAAATAAGGAGAATTTTAAATTATCCTTTAGACTACAACGTATGTATGGGCACAAAAGACACATTCTCGGGTACATTATTTTTTTTTTTTTCAAAAATATCATATAATTTTTCAAAAATCGCTATTTTGTTAAGTCGCTGTAAATTATGAACTGTGCACAATTTTACAATTTGGATTCGGTATAAACATGTGTCTAAATAAGGCCGGTAATAATCTTGAATAAACCTTACTTTGACCTAACTCCGCTCAATTCTTCGTGCCTTTTTGTGAGTACATATTAGCGCGGCCCTTATTTTTCAACTTTCTAAAAGTTTAGCTCCCACCACCCTATTTTGTTCCAATCAACAAGACAGCGATAGGTGCAAAATTTAAGCACAATGGGGTAATTGCAAGGCGTCCCACATCGGCAATGAACTTTTAAAATTCTCAAAATTTCATTTTTTCAAAGACCCACAACTTTCGTTTGTAATTCGAGAACGCCTCGTCCGATTTTATTTAAAAAATTGTTGAAAAATAAGGAACTACAATACCTTTAACCTATTCCTATACCATTTCTCAACATAGTTGACAATTTTACAGTTAAAAATACATTTATGAAGAAAAAAAAACTATTTTTTACTTAAATATTTTACTATTACACAGGGTGACACATTGAAGATTTTTAAGGATGGTATCTCATTTTGATAAAAATTTTAAATTAATATTAATAACACAAATATTTCATAATTATAAAAAAAACCTATTTACAATACCGTAGGGACGTTTTTTCGATGTTTTTAAGAAAATGAAAATGCAGAACATAGAAACACAGGAGCATTTTACGATACTCACAGGTGTAGAAAAGTTTGATAGACTGGCAAAGCAAATAACAATTTTTGGGAGTGCCTGAAATCCCTAAATCTACAGGAGACGAGACCAAGCGATGGCTGTTTACCAGTGGAGAAGTGGGGTGTAAACGACAAAATTCAGACACTTTTCTGTGATACGACGAGTAAATGGTGCCTGCACAAATCTAGAAAAGTTCTTCAATCTAGTTTTTGGTTTTTTCCCCCCTTTTTTCTTAATATAAAATTGATTTTTTTTTATTTCTTTCTATTTCCGGAAGAAGTTTCTGCATATTATTCACCCCTTTGTTACGATTACATTCACAGTAAAAAATCAAATTCCATTATTGCATCCCATCAATGAGATATGGCAGAGATTCTTACATTCACGAAGCTTACCCGCAATCTATATTTAGGTTCACTGAACGGGACCTACAGTTTAATGACGATTCCGAACGTTACCATTTGGGAAACATTTACGAGACTTGTCGATTTGTCGACCACTCGTCAAACACATCAAAGTGATTGCCTCTCAAATAGTGATAGTCGGGATTGAACCCACTATCTTTATGGAAATCTAATTACGTTTCAAGAAGAATTCCTCAGGCAAAGAAGTTTAGCATTTCAGCAAATTTAGCCTTCTAATTTGGTAGAAAGTTGAATTTCAGGATCAACATAAAAAAACTTTTAATTCTGTAGCAATAAAATAGAGCAGAGTCGTGGTATTGACTTTGTGCCAAGTTGAAAGTTTGCTAGTTCAAACATATGTTTCTCATTTTTCCTCTAAATTTTATCCTTAAGCCATATACGAAGGTGGTCCCAAACCTAGCCGGCATGACGTATAGATGGTGCCAGTAGTTTGAAAAAAATTGTTTTGGTAAAAAGTTACAACATTGTTTAGTATTTTTATTTTAGCCATCAAAAGTGAACGATCTCAGTGAAATTGTAAACATGAAAAAACTTGGTCGCCGTTATGTAATTCAGCATTTACATTTGAAAGGTTTCAGTCCAAGCAATATTAAAACCGAGCTAGATTCTACTCTGGGGAATATACTTCTTTGTTTACTACTGTAAAATAGTGAGTAGCAGAGTTTAAACGAGGCCGTACGAGCTAACAAGACGAACACCGTAAAAAAAAAACAGCAAAAACAGCGTCGTGAAAATATTTCAGTAGACTGTTTGGCGAGGTTTCACTGCAATAAATCTCAATTTTTGCGTCGATTTATAGCCATGGATGAGACATGAGTCCACTACCTCTCACCTGAAACAAAGGAACAGTCAAAACAGTGGACTGGAATAGGAGACTCCTGTCCAAAGAAAGCGAAGACGATTCCATCTGCAGGCAAGGTCATGGTGACTATTTTTTGGGATGTGAATTGGATTATATTTATTGATTATCTTCAGAAAGGAAAAACCATCAACGGCAAGTCTTATGCTAAGTTATAGCAGCGTTTAGGTGGTGTAATTATGAAAAAGGCCGCATATTTTTGAAAAAAGTGTTGTTTCATCAGGACAATGCTCCAATTCACACATGTACTATTACGGTGGCCAAAAGTAATGAATATAAAGTAATGAACAAATTGTTTCATCACACACTTTATTTACCAGATTTACCTCCCTCCTTCGAACTATTATCTATTTCCATATTTGAAAAAATGTTTCGGTGGTAAAAAATTTGCCAACACTGAAGAGGTGGAGTTTGCAGTTGATGGCTTTTTTACAGGAGTTTCTTTTCTAATTTTGATTTAAATCGTTAAATTATTTAGCCAGAGTGACGGTATTCGTTGTTGCTAAGATGTTAAAAGAGATTTTCTTTACAAAACTATAGCAAAAGATCATACCTTTCAACTCTGTGCGTGATTTTAAGAGAGTAAAACTTTTCACACATAGCCAAGCGTGTTATGGTAGAATTGCAGCAACTGTCCCCCCAAAACAATGATTTCAAGGAATTTCACATTGCGCTGGCCTCAAGGTCTCCTGTTGTAAACAAGGAAATTTACAAAATAAAACCAACAAATCTGAATGATTGAAATCATTGCATGTGAATGATGACTGTGGCAATTCTCTCTGCAACTGTCCAGGCCGCAATGAATAACGATGTCGCACATGCGTTTCCAAACCTGTTGGTTATTGAAATTCAGTTCTAATTAAAAGCCATTAGAAGAAATGTATTATTTTCAAACGGACAAAGAAAAATGAATTCGTATCTGCGAAAAAAAGTTATTTGAGTTTCTTAATGTGTCAACATTCCCTCTATATAACTCGTTGAGAAAAATTTGCCTTTCTCCAAAATGTCTAAAAATTGGTTTATATGCAAAATTAAGGACTCTAAATAAAAAAAAACCTAAAAAAACCTATATGAAAAGTTTACTTTTAAGTCCAATAAATACAATAAATTTGCCCTCTGAAATACTTTAATATTTCATATTAATATGATATTCAATTTGAGCGGTTAATTGTCAGTTTGACAACGGTTTGGTGAACTCATATCTAAAATCTATGAAATTAGTTTGAAACAATAAATAATACTCTAAATATTGTATTCACTTATCTGTCTGATATACTGACTCGCAGGCATATTCGTGTCATATCACATGAAAAACGCTGCAGGCTATAATTTTAGTCACTGCGGTATAAACCACAAACCAGCAGAAAACACTTCTAAGAAACCATTTTTGCAGCAAAGTGCTGAAAATTTGCGTAATTACCTATTAATTTAATTAGACTTTTCAAAAAATGGAAACACCTTTTTACGGTATATCTCTTTTTTTATGAGAATAATTGTAGCGACAAAAGAATACACTGCTTTAGGTGTACATTCCCATTGGGTAAAAGACAGTTTATTTGTAAATCTGAGATTTCATATCAAAATTAGCACGCTGACGTTTCGAGAAAATTATTGAGTTATTCTAAATAAAATCACTTGAAAATTGTCTATAGAAAAAAAATCTACTTCGAAAAATCCTCTTAAGTTTGTATTCAATAGATTTGTGAAACTTTTCAAACTTATTTTTTGTTAAGCAACTTTTGAAGTATCGTTATGCTTTTTCCAAAAAGTTATGAAATGTTTTTTTTTCTTTTTTTTTTTTGAAAATTATTTCAAAATTTTACTTTCCCCTGAAGTTTTCTCAACTTCAATACAATTAACATTTATTACTATATTTATATCCTTTATTTCTATATGACTTTCAAGACTTTATTTAGCATAATTAGAATGATTTATTAGGTCAAATATGAATTGGCCTTTTTTTTTTGAAAATTATAGCAAAATTTTACTTTCCTCTAAAGTTTTCTCAACTTCACAACAATTAGCCTTTATTCCTTTATTTATGTCCTTTATTTCTACATGACTTTAAAGACTTTATTTAGCATAATTAAATTAAATTATTAGCTCAAATATGAATTGTTTTTTTTTTTTGAAAATTATAGCAAAATTTTACTTTCCCCTAAAGTTTTCTCAACTTCAATACAATTAACATTTATTCCTATATTTATATCCTTTATTTCTTCATGACTTTGAAGACTTTATTTAGAATAATGAAAATGATTCGATTTAGGTCAAATATGCATTGTTTTATTTGATAACTTCTTACGATTTCGGAGGTAATTCTATTATGCCTCACATAGAAACTCTTGTCCTTACTGGCAAATAGATAGTCGATTTTCACCAGGCTGTCTTAACGCAAATTTTCCAGTAGCAACATCACTTGGTGCCAGATTCGGACTATAAAATGATTGCATAAGAACTTCCTTATTAAATTAATGCTCTGACGACAATTTTCGCTTGACGTTATCATCACCAGGCTTCATCCTCTTCAGAAATGAGTCGATTTTATTGCGACGGAAATTTGATTCATGGCTTTTTTATGCGTTAACTCCTCGAATGCATTACATCGAACTTCTTTTCAAATGATTTTTGTGCAATTTTGGACTAACATGAGGGTCTGACTTCCATTATCCTATTAATATTTTTGGCAATTGAAGCATTATTTACAGAGCATGGTGCATTCTTACAAATCCTTGCAAATTTACCGGAACGGAATTGACGAAAACAAAATTGCGCGTGATTGACTATTACAGTATCTGTATCGTAAACACCATTCAGCCGCCAGACTTGCATTTTTGCCTTCAACGGAGAAATACTGTATGGCTTATTTTATCTTTGCTGGCGTCTATTTAAAAAACATTAAAATAATACTGAGTCAAGCAATCACAAAACTACCTAAATAGTTTTTTGAGTACGAAATCTTATCGTTTGAATGCCATTTAGCGTAAACTGATCGCACTCATACGAAGCAAGGTACAGCGTACTTAAGCCGTATGTTGGAAATATAATGGATTTTTTTTTTAACAATAACTTGTCTAAATTCGCAATTTCTGTTTTTGTTATGAAATTGCGGCAAAGTACGTATAAAATAAAAATCACAATAATGATATCACCAAAAAATTATGCACTCTTAATGAGATTAATTTCAACCTGTTTTAATGCTAAGCTTTTTTTTTGAAATGAGTTGAAATAAGTATGTGGTTTCACTTTAGGATTATATTGTAAGTTTTGCTTTAACAGTTTATTTCAATATTATAAATAAAAAAGATTTTTGAAATACGTTGGAGGTGAAGTCATGTATTTTCAAAAGGCAGACTCCCAAGGCGTATATTTCCCAAATTTTGGGGTCGGAGAGTTGTTTAATTTTAGCCTCGTTTCATAGTCCTGTTGTCGGTGCAAAATATTTCATCTGAAATATCATTTGGCCGCATTTAGAACACACTTTTTTTCACTTATACAGTCGATGCAGGTCACTAACTATTCACATTACTAGAAGAATAATACTATAAATCACTTTAGTTAGTAGTTGATTTTTTCATACAACTTATTATTGTGGCAGTTTGCATTTTTTATTCGATTGTGAAATTACCTCTATACTCACTTACTCACTAACTAACGCTTGTTTACCGGTGTGCGAGGGAGGTAGTTCGATATCAGGGGGTATTTTCCGTAATGCAGCCACCTAAACACGAACTTGTTCATGTTGTGGAAAATACAACAATCTAACCGCATCTCTTTCTCGTTTCTGCACTGCCACTTTTGAAATATTCAACATTTTTTTCCGCTTCGTTGGTCGTTATGAATATCGTATATGAAATACAAAATAACTAACACATTCCGCACCATAAATACGTATGTATTTCGATAGCACCATAATAACTTCGAATCATTTTACTAACTATGTTTAGTTTTACGTTCGGTTTTGTTTTTTTTTTATATAGGGTCGTCCTCCACACTTTCCGACCACACTGTAACTCACCTGTTCTGTACTCCAAATTCACCAACCAGGCAAATTCGCCCAATGCAGCCTCATCACCACCATGAATTTTATCACCCACTACCATGGGGCCACAATTAGGTGGTCTGGGAAACAAATCGGCAGTGCCTGACTTTTGTACACTTTTCTTCTCGCCAACTCTGTCTTTAAGAATACTGAAATCCCCGTTTTCATCGGGAAACAAAATCGATTTACCATTCGATTCGGCAGCCGTAGAGCGAGAAATTATGGCATCATCATCGGTCTTATTAGTTGCAGGACCATCATCCGGAAAAACAATATTTTTTCCAAAAATGCAACAAACATAAGGAGATTCACCATGACCGTTGGGACATCCATAAACGCTGGCAGTTCGATTGCAGTTAGGATGATTGTGGCAGGCTGCAATGGAGGTGCAGCGACCCAGTCGTCCTTCGGGATTGTGGCAGATGTGTGATACTGCTCAAATGGAAATGAACATATGATTTAACTACATATCCAGACAAATTATTTAGTTATCCTTTTTGCAGTACTAACCGCCTGGAAGCACCACATGACAGGCGCATATTAATATGCTCGAAACTAACACTAATATTATAAAATTATCCTTATAGTTTATCATTTTTATATGTACTCGTATCGTATCTCACTACCGACGCTTTAACTGTGGTCCACACTCGACGGCGGACGGTTGTTTACTGAACTGATCTGAACTGAGGTTCGCCGCTGTTGTTGTTACTTTCGGCCAGTAAGGCATTCGGTGTCATTCATTGTTTGAGAATTTCATTTATGTTCGTTTATTTATTTATATTCCACGCTGAGATCGAACAATTCTTTTGCGCCGACACAGATCGCTCCGCCGGGGTACTGAGAAAGACTCTCGACGATCTCTACTGCAGGTGGGAAATTACTCGCTAAAATCTTGTTTAGTATTTGTATTTACCTAATTCTATCTCTGCTATGCTAACCACTGCAAACGAGTGATTACACTAGCCAACAAGGTTTTGGACTGGAGCAACTAAATATCTTTCCCAGGGTAATTTGGTAGGCTGAATCCGAATCTGTAATTGGTTTTCCTCTATCCCGTCAGGTTTTTGTGATACAAAAAAATGTTTTTATTCGTTTTTTACATAAAAAAAACAACATTGGCTTATTTAAAAATCAATGAATTTTCAAAAGTGAATGGCATTATTTGAACGTCGTTTGTATTTTGTTGGTTCGGTTTCACGTATTAGAGTGCAGCAAAAGTCTCCCAGCAGGCTTTTGCTCCAAAGTCCTTGGCAATTTCTTTCAATTTCCATTAAATCTTGATGAGCACGCTCCCCTTGTTCGTGGCTCCCCGCACCTAGGTTTTATGCTAAAAACTATAAATGCAAATGAAGAAAATTAATTTTGAGTGACACTCGCACACCTAATTCGTGATAATTTTTCAATAGTTCAGCAACAATTTGTCGGTAGTTTTCACTCTTATTGCTTCCAAGAAAACTGATCACGATGCTCTTGAAAGATTTCTAAGCTGCATATCCTTTGTCCAATAAATATTGTGAAAAATTGTCATCATTCAATAGCTTCCTGATGTGAGGGCCAACAAATATGCCTTCTTTGATTTTAGCATATGAAATTTTAGGAAAAACCGCTAACAAATATTTAAATGCTGCACCATCTTTAACCAGAGCCTTGATAAACTTCTTCTTCAGCCATTTCTATGTGCAGCGGTGGAAGAAGGACGTCATTTGGATCAATTAATGGTTTATTTGAAATGTTTTATTTTCCTGGTGAATACTCAATTCTTTTTGACCACTCTGTTCTGACGCAATGATAAATGACATGTAGCGCGACTATCCCATAGACAAAGGAAACAACAATATTTTGTGAAACCTCCTTGCATGCCAGTCAACAAACCAACGACCTGAAACAAATTAATTTACAGTTATTTACAATGGTCTTTACTAAAATAAAAAGGAATTTAAATCACACACCTTAAGGTCACCACTGACAGATCTTCCATTTAACATCGTTGTGTTTGAGTAATGTCAAAATTTCTGTCATTGATTCGGAATTTTCCTTTGTATTATCGGCATGAGTAATTGGTATGGATGGGTTTTCATTCCCATCATGCAAAAGAAGACCCTTTAAACTACACTTCATTTGTTGAAATAAACCGTCAGCATCAGTACAGTGTAGAATTGAATGTTTCTTTACAAAATACAAGTATGCAGTCAATTCCAAGCTTCTATCTCTACACGAGATCGTTACTTTTGTCCCAACTGCAAGATGTTTCCACTGCTGCATGCGTGAAGTTAGTAATTCTACATCTTGCTTCGTTAAATGCAAATCCCGAATCAGATCATTCAGCTCAGCTTGAGCCACTAAATGGCGTTCATCATCAGCCTGATAGAAACTACCAATGCTGGTGAAAGATGTTTCGGACTCACTGCTCGTAGCACTGGGAATGACTGGTAATGGATCATTTGGTGGACATAGAACTGGTTTGGGAACCGATGGGGCATTCGCGTAAGTAATAGTTTTTCGATTTTTCGTACTGAATCCAGCAACTTTTGTTAAAAAGAAATATAATAATCAGTTTGGTTGTTACCTGACTCTCCCCAAAGTACTGGAATTAAAAATTCGAAATAGATTTTCTTGCCATTTGACAACTTGTATAAAACAGTTCTGTAACTATTGCAGAAAATTATCGGTGTCCACTATTTGTTCAAGTTTCTGACAGCAAACTCAAAATAATATAAATATGCATATTTTAATGATTCTAATATTTCATATCCTTTTTCTCCAACCAAATATTCACCCCACACACAAGGTAAAAATAGCTCGAATCAGTATCACACGATCTCCCTGACATGCTTAAACTCTACTATTATGAAGATTTAGAATGAATGAGGGCTTCTGTCAAATTAATAATTGTGAAATTGTAGTGCCAGTATTGACTGTTTTACAGTATGGCCAGCATGCGATAAAACATGAACAAGATGTGGTAGCCAGATTCGAATTCAGCGTACCCAGATTATTTAACAAACATGTTTCGTTACTGCAGTCAATTTTTCCCCCAAATTTGTAGACCAGTGTTATTAAGCATGCATTCTTCTTGTTTGCCCAAATCGCAAAAAAACCCGCTTCAATCTTTATGTAATTTAGTTTTTAATGTATTAATATCGACTTTAATCATTGGATGCAAATGAAAGTGGTAAATGGTCATGTGTCCATTATTAAATCCGATATTTTGAATCATCCCGTAGTGAATTAATGACCGCCGATGTTGTGAAACTTGTGTGGTAATTCACTTTGCAATTTTATTGCAATATAATTACGTATCTATTTGACGGACATCGAATAGAGCAACGTGGAGATATCACAACAAATCACAAATGCATTACATTTGATCTTTAGGTATATTTGAAGGGAGAGAAAGAGAGAGAGACAGAGAGAGAGAGAGAAAGAGAGCTATGACTATACGTCATACACCCTACATCCAGATGACGCTGAAAGGCTATGCGAATATTGAGCACAGAAAGGTGAAAAAAAAAACTTTTTTGAATTCTACTTCATTCAGTCATGCAAAACTTTCAACACAGAAAATGAACTGGAAATAATAATCAGCGAATTATAAACGCACTTTGTTTGGAATGTTTGACGAATTTACTATTTATTTACTTACTTCCATGACGACTAGAAAGTAAACTCTTATCGATTATTCGGTCTATTGTGTTCCATCTCCATATTTGTCATAGTAGGATTTGACTATGCTTCAGATACCTGGTCCAGGAAATTTTAGACGTCCAAAGCAAATAAAATCAATAAAGTTTTAGTTCTCAACATTTGCGAAACGTAACAATCGAGTTGACACTCTGTTTGTCAAAACAAATAACATGATCCACTTTTGCCAACTCCATTTCAAAACATGAGCAGGCTGTAGTAACATGTAGCAATTTTCGACCTGTGTACGCAAGCAACACATGGCTTTTATTGAGAATATTACCAAACGCATTTACCTCAGTTTTTCTCATTATAATCTCCAAACGTATATTGGAGAGATAACACGATGAGCTGCCGCCTTGTTTAAAGTATATTTACGGTGTAGAATGACTCTGTAAGATGTACAGCCTATGTTTACTGAAGATTTCGTGTCAGCATTATAGAAATACCAAATTTTTTATCCTATCGGGTGCTTACATTCAATGAAGAAGTTAAATGGTTTTTATTGAGAATATTAGCAGACGCATTTACCTCTGCTTCCCTCTCATTATAACCTCCAAATGTATGTTGGAGAGGTAGCAAGATTCGCCGCTTGTTTACAATTTATGGTGTAGAGTGACTCTATAAGATGTATGGCCTATTCTTACTGAAGATTTTGTGTCAGCATTTTAGAAATACCAAATTCTTACCCTATTACGAGCTTACATTCAACGAAGAAGCTGTATGTATCGATGGGTTTCCCATAGAGTTGTAAGTTTTAAGAAGTTGTAAGTTTTAGAATGGTGGAACGTATTTCCACTTTAACGTCAACTTTATCAATTCATCCAAAAACAAAGTCACTCTATTTACAGTACTTATTCTATAAAATGCTAAATGGTTTGAGAAAACAAATACGAGTATTTACATAATGAGTGCGAAAAAGACAAACATATTTACAGATAGCGTTGCTTAACATAACTAACTAACTTCTAGAATGTTCTCATTTACATAACAGATGAAAATGAGATAAGAATAGATTTTATAACCGGTGTAAAAGAAACAAACATAAACATATTTACATATAAAGAGAGAAAGAGATTACATACATGATAGTTGAATATTCTGGAAGTGGTCTTAACGATCTTTCTAGAATATGCACTTAGAGAAACTACACTTATATATGTACATACATATACTACAAGGTTTACCAAGTTTAAAGCCAGGCTGATAAATTGCAATCGATCAAATAAAATATGGCTTAGTCTTTCACGTACACAGAACATGGAATACAGAACATAATACTCGTATGCTTAGATTTGAATAATCGGTTTTCATTTCGTTGATCTAATCGTGTTTAGAAGCAGATGCTCGCTCATTCACTGCTCACCGCCTACGGTTTGTAATATCTCTGCCGGTAGTCCATTGGCGTAATTGGAGTACTTTCCTCACATGATCAGCCATCCAGAATTAACAGTTTATATAGAGTTTTTCTCCACAACTGGATTACTATCTCCATATTTGTAACCAGACTTCCACAGGGAAAAACTATATTTCTTCACCTATCGTTTTTCTATTTGATATAAGTTTCGTCATATTGTCTGAATTTGAGCGGTGGCATAGAATATGTTGCACCAGTTGTTTGTGGCTTGTTGACAAGAAAAAATTTGATGGTGTTAAATTGCACGATCTTTTTGGACCGAGAACTGCTTTCAAATTTTTCAGAAACCAGTCAGCGACGTCGCTATCTATTATTATTTGCCTTCTGCCTCTGGTCTCAAAGCAAGCCAGTGCTTTTGTGGGCGGCGGATAATTAACCTTCTCGGGTTCTGCTGCTCATCCTCATGTACAGCGGCTATGTTTTCGTCAGCCATAACGTTTAGTTGACGTACTTCACCGTATCAATCGACTCGAATTTGGTCACCAAACGTTGAATAGTCTACAAGGAAGTGCATTCAGGATGGCTGTGAATGTCTGCGCTCATCGCAGCTACAATAAAACACCCACTTTGGTTTGAAACCATAACCTCTGAATTTATCGATTAACATTCAGCTCTTTATTTGTGAAAAGGGCTCATTTTCTGTGTACAAACTATCCATAGATTTTCGCAATTTACCTTTCCGACAAGGGAAACAAAAAAAAAAGCACAGTAAACATAATGCCAAATTGTGGTACTTATAAAAGTTATCACAATATCATATCATAAAAGCTACTACAATACATAACCTGCCATATTTTAAATAATAACCACTCAATTTCTCTAATCTGAGAAAACTAAATTCTGACCACCGGGTACAATGATTTAGCAATGTTCGCTAAAATTTGAATCCATCTGGAAACCTGTCAATATAGTCGCAAGGTGATAGGTATACTTTAGTCCTTTCATCTTCAATATGAAAGTCGTCAGATGCTCACTTGCTCTTAACATTCAAGCTAAAAATTGTTATGAAAATGACCTCCTCCAGACTAGCAGCCTCGTCTGACGAATAATGCGGCACCTTTTGTGTCACAGAACATAGCATTAACTTACAATACCATCTATTCCAGTGTATTTTAATATAACCACAATATATATTGATACGAGCATATTCATACCTCAACAACGTCGTTGCTAACTATGACGACATATTTGTCAGTATAGCGTGTATACGTCGTACAAACGGCAGATGGTCGTCGTCAAGATTGTTTGGCATACTTCATTGAAAAAATGAGTCACTAATGGGAACTCACTGAAAAAAGGGGATAAAATCACTTGAACGTCCAGTTTATCAGTTCTTTGCTAAACTATAAATAACGCATTTTATTCTTACTTGAAAAAAAGAAAAAAATTCGCACAAAAATTTCGTTTCCTCAATTTTTGTTAATCATTTTAGCCTGTTAATGAAAGTGAGAGATACAACATGAAATTATGTCTTTTCTTGTAGGCAAAAACGATTTAAAAATAGCAATTGATTAATAAATTTCTTTGGGAATTGGAAATTTTCGTGTTACGTTTCGTGGTTTTTTAAATTTTTCTGGCACTCAACAAACTTCACTAACCAGTACGCGCCTTCTAAACTATCTAGTATAAAAAACTATCTAGTATTGGGAAAAATAGCCCAAGAAGAGATGGATGAAGATGTGGACGCATGACTCATCCTTGGTTATAAAACGACGTAAAAATTCGGCTTTATTGCGGTGAAACATCGCCAGACACTCTACTGAAACGTCTTCACAACTCTGTTGTCGTTCTTGCGCACAACTTTCTCATCTTCAAATGTTCGGTTAATGTACGATGTATAGCACTTTTTGAAATACCTATAATTTCAGCTAGCTAACGCACCTTCAATCGACGATCATCCAATTCCATTTTGTGGATTTTCTTAACCGTATTTGACGTGGAAACCTAAATTGCTTGTTCGTCTTGGCAGCTCGTACAGCCTCGTTTAAACTCTGTTACCAAATATTTTACAGTCAAAAACGAAGAAGTAGACTCCCCTAGTGTGGAATATATCTCGGCTTTTACATGGGTTGGACTGAGATCTTTTAAATAGCAATATTGAATTACATAACGGTGACCAATATTTTCCATGTTCACAAATTCGCTGATATCGTTTACTTTTGATGGTTTAAATAAAAATATTAAACAACGTGGCGCCTTGAAACTTAAAACGTATGTTTTCTAACATTGTCACTTTTCATCAAAGTGTATAGAATTCTCCTACACGGGGGCAGTGTTACCGGTTTTGCTATTTTCCACTTTTTTCTGAAAATTGGATTACTCTACAGTCGTTGTATCTCTCTCTATTTTTTACTATTCCAAAATGAAATTAAATTAGAGCCGTTCTCGCGTTTTCTTGCAAATCCATGAAACGGATTTTGCAGATATTTAATTTGCATAAATAATATTGCATGTACTATTTTGTAGTAATAATAATTTGGATATAGCTTTCGTGCATTGGGAACAGCCGTTGAAAGTGGCACTAGCATTGCGAATGCTGTTAAAAATTAGCCCAATAGAACAAAATCGCTTTTGTTGTTTTACTATACTAGCATAAAACTTTAACTTTATTATGACGTCATCCATACCTAGGCTTTTGTTAATAATTTTATTACATTTCAATGTGAATTAAAGTGAAAGGGTTCTTAAACATTCATAAGTGGTACCAAATAAACGTTTCAAAAAGTTTAAATTATGTTCCCATTTTTCTTTTCCAAATACATCTGTACTGGTTTTGATAAGAGGTTAATCCACGTTTAATCTCTGACGGAGTTGTTGTGATACAACTTAGTAGAGAGATAGTGGACTGTATATGGAATTGGTTTAGAGTTAATTAATTGAGGGCCAATTCTTACGTGCCGGACAGTAAGTTTAAAATTTCACATTTGGTGATTTCAAGAATTATAATAATTTATAACGAGACGAGAAGTAGCGTTAAACAAGGTATGCCTGTAAATTACTTTTACTTGTTTAGTTTTGGTAATACATTTGTTTCAGCACTACGCCTTGCCATTCGAAGACTTCATTTCCGATGCCCGGAAGTGATATCGGTCAATATGGACAGAAAAAGCATTGTATTTTTTGTCTTTTTCATATTCTTATGGGTATAAATTTTATTTTGTTCGAGTTCATGTGATTTTTACACAAATTTAATGAAATTTGTATTGAAAAAATTGGAATAGGCAAATGTAGACATAATTTTTGTTAACCCACTTATGAACAGGACATTAAATATATGAAATCAATTTTAATGTTATTATTGTTATCATTATTATTATAAATTTTTTTAATATTTTGAAAATAAATGATGTATAAATTTCCATGAATTGGTCGACTCTTACTCCGAGAGTTGTATATTAACAACGCATATTTAGTGTCATATTTAGTAGTGTTCGTTGTCAGTGAACTCCTCCTAAACGGCTGGACCGCTTTGCATAAATTTTTGTATATGCATCTGGGTGGTGCCCGGGATGGTTTAGATTTACAATTCGGTCCAGTTGGACAAAGGGGCGTGGTACCTCCCATACAAACAAAAAATTAAAAATCAATTATTTCTGCTCCTGCTTACGGTATTTGAACAAAATTTTGTACATCGGTTTGGTGTACATATCTTAAGTGCTGCTGCAAATATGGGCGGGATTGGACAATGGGGAGTGGTACCTGCTATACAAACCACAAATTAAAAAGCAATTATTTCTGCTCCTGCTAATGAAACATTTCCAATAAAAATAAAATTTGAAGGCAAAGCAACGTTTGCCGGGTCGGCTAGTATTTTTATATAAACTTATAGTTTTATTTAATACACCAAACGGCAGAACTATTAAGAAAGATCTGAAATACAAAGGTTAACTTGTTTGGCCACAAATAGGGTTCTATGAATTGAATCCTGACTAGTTGACATTTTGCAAAAAAATTGGTACAAGATAAATACGAGTATATGTATTTTTAGCGAATTTTTTTAACAAACTTTTACAGATATTTATCTTGTGCCAATTTTTTCTTTTGCAAAATCTCATCTAGATTTATAGAAGCCTGTTTTGTGGCCAAACAAGTTAATCTTTGGATTACCATGGCTAATACATTTATGCCATAACATTGTGAAAATTCTTTTTCAGATTACGTGTTTCGATTTTTTTTAATAAATTCAATTTATTTGTTCGTTTACATAGAAAAACAATTTAATTAATACATATTGATATGGATAATACATTTAATATGCATAGTCTGATTTGTATCAGGGGTTAAGATACTGGGAGCTAAGAAAATATTGGGTTGTTCGGAAAGTTCGTTCGGTCTTTAAAAGAAATTTATTTATAAATTTATATACAAGAAAAAAATTATTTTAATCTATTATATAATCTCCTCCTTTTTTAATAACTTCTAGCCGCCTATATGAGAGCTTTTTGATTCCTCTCTCATAAAATCAGCGTGGTTCTTCTGAAAAAAAAGCGTTCAATTCGATATTTCACTGCCTCCTGATATGGAAATTCAATTCCTTCAAGTGGTTGCTCAGACTGCGAAATAGGAGATAGTCAGACGGGGCGATATCTGGGGAGTACGGTGAGTGAGGTAAGACTTCCCACTCAAGCTCTGATAATTTCTGACGAGTCTGCAAGGCAGTGTGAGGTCGGGCATTGTCCTGAAGGAAGATGGCATCACTCGATTGATGAGCCTTCTTCCAATATAATAAATATATAATAAATAAAAAATAAAAATGAAATAAAAACAAATTTAATAAATAGTAGTTCGCACTAATCGTTGGATTCGTTGGGAAAAGCTCAACAAACACTACTTCTTTGACATCCCACCAAATCGACAACATTACCTTCCTGGGGTGAAGGCCCACTTTAGAGGTGGATTGATGAGGGGGTTCATTTCGTTTCCCCCATGATCTTCTTCGTGTTATATTGTTGTAGATTTATCCATTTTTCATTCCATGTGATGAGGTTCTTCAGAAATAGTGTGTTGTTATTTCTTATCCTTTGGTTATCGCAGACGTCAACGTGATTCAGACGGTTGGGCTCGGTGAGAGATTGAGGTATCCACACATCGAGGTTACTCACAAATCAGAGCTCTTTTATAACCCCGTGAACGGTTTAGACTGATTTTTTTGATTATTTCACCTCCTCGGAAACAATTTATTTTGGTCGTCCTGATCTGAGAGTGCCCGATACGGAGAAATCACCCGTAGAAAATCTTTTAATCGGTTTTTTTTAATAAACAGACTTTATTTTTCGGCTGGCTTCAGTAGCCGTTTTTCCTTTTCAGAAATAATACAGCATAATATGCCAAATATGCTCGTTTTCGCTCATTATCTGCTCTTTTTAAAACCTTTTTTTAGAACGTTATAACCACTTACGATTAAAACGAGAACACAAGTAAACAACAGTTTAGAGAAGAGGTGGAAGGAAGAGTTTGATAGTGTTTGAAGGAACCCTACGTCATGAGAAGTGACGTATTGTGAACTAAAGAATTAATCGAACGAACTTTCTGAACAATCCGATACTTTAATAGCGCTGAATTTGGTTATAAGATCAAATTAAATATTTAAATAGACTTTTGCAAATAATAACATCATATAATATCGCAATGTTATGATCATATGCTTTGTTATGAATATCAGTAACTTTTAGTAAGATTATTACAAATTAATAAGAAATAGTGCTTCAACAATTTGTTGTTTTATATAGGGTTGTTCTTTTAGACGTAGTTTTTTTAAAAATCGAATAAAATACTCATATTTGCATCATATAATAAAATTTTTTATTGGAATCGATAAATTGGTCTTTGCCATTTAATTTTTAAAAATAATTTCATATAAATGTTGTCCGCGGCTGCGTCTCAAAATGTCCATTCGGAAGGTTCATTTTTCGTCACTTTCTCGAGCATTTCGACCTGTATTCCACGAATAACGCGTGTTTTGTTATCAATCGGTAATTCATATTTGGCATGTGGCTGTTCATCACCCCAGATGACAGTTTTGCTTGTTTACGTATCCGTTTAGCAAGAAATTAGCCTCATCGCTGAACACGATTTTTCGATAAAACAGCGGATTTTCATTTAGCTTTTGTAATGCCCATTCACAAAAAATTAGACGTGGTAGGTCATTCGTCATTTCATGATGAAATGGCAGAGTGTACTGTACATTTTTCACTTTGACAGATGACGTTTGGGCGCCATAACCAACCAGTGCTGCCAACCTGAAAAACTTAAATCTTAAAAAATCACCCTATATTAGAAAGAATTCGTTCTTAGCAAGCAAATAAAAGTTGGAGGAATATACATATACGAGTATATTTCTGCAAACATTACGCTTAAACTTTTTGAAAATAAACTTATACTCACTAACTGGCGCTTGGTATCATTGCGGGGAAGTACTTCTCAATTAATATACATTTGTGAATACATAATTATTGCCTTAAAATTCATTCATTTGCAATGTACGCGTATTTTAAACAATCATACGGCCAATATGGATGGCGTTGGGGATGGGTATCATGGTGATTCCCCACAAACGCAACATTGATTAATGTGAACTAGTAGAAATACAACTGCTGTACGCAATACTAATTGACAAGAAAATTTTTATAGAAATTGCAGATATGACAAAGGTTATGTAGCAACTAATTTAATTATAATTCAACACTTCTACATGCGAAATGCATTCAATATTTAATTACAGTTTGCTTTTAGTTCGATGCACTTGACATTTTTGTTGTTCATTTATTTACTCAATTTAAATAATATACTCGTACATCAGCTGTCTTCTAAATGTTTTATTAGACGTTCCCCACATTGGAAAATCGAGGAAAGTGGAGACGGCATCACGTTTGGTAGATGAGGTAATAATTGATTTACTACTTCGGGGAATTCCGTTTGGGGCACAAGTCAGCATCCATACATTGTTTTGATCAAAATCGCACAGTGCTTTAGACGCATTTTATGGCGGAATAATTTTTTGTCGGAATAAATTTTTACAGATGTCTTCATGAAATTTTGATTCCAATGGAAGATTATTATGGATTAAACCTTCTCTTCCGAAATGTCGTTTGAAAAATATGCAAAATATACTGGGTGCTAATAAAATAAAAAAGGCATTTTTGAAACTTTCACATTTTTTGATTACATAAAAACTTTTGCGACAAACGCGTTTTATTTTGCCAAAAATTGTTATTTCAACTTATGAGTGGAACTGCGAAGGTTGAATATTAAATAAAAGACAATATATGGAATATTAAATAAATACTTCAATTCTTTGTTTTTTTTATTCTGTTTACGATTTTTTCTGAGCTAATTGTTGTTTATCAAACTCCAATATAAACAAATTTCGTATGTGCTTTACTAAAACAAAACAAACAAATTGTTTTGTATCGCATCAATATACTATGGGAGAGCTTCTCACATTGAATTAGCTCACGCGCACTCTATTTTTAGATCCGCTTAAAGAGACCTGCAATTTAACAACGATCTCAAAGGTTAGTTTGACAGGTATTTACTAGATTTGTCGACTACTCGCAGTACTCGTCAAACACATCTAAGTGGCCGCTGTTCAAATAATGGTAGGTGGTTATATTGGGGTTCGAACTCACGATCATATGCACATAGTCGAGGGGTGCAATCATAGCGTCACAACATGCACTATTATATATATAAAAAACATGCACTATTATAAAAAAAAAAAATAATAATAATAATAAATAAATAAAATAAGAACAGTTTCTAAATATTTCTATTCTCAGAAAAATTTGCGTTCTCCTATTTCAATCCATTGCTTTAACTGTGACGGAAGTGGTGAACTCATGTCTCCTCCGCGGTTATAAATCAACGGAAAAATTCCGCTTCATTGCGGTGAAACATCGCTAAACACTCCTCTGAAGTAACTTCACGACGCTATTTTTGCTCTATTAAAAGCAAGCGCGGCACCCATCTTGCGCATAACTGATGTGAAGGTTTTACATAAGTCTCGCTGTGAAAGCCTTACCCATGGTGTGCCACCACACAGGTGCTGTTTTCCATCATTTACTTTTCTTTCTTGGTTATGTGTTCTTTCTGCCTTCTAGCGACAGCAAGCGCCCCTTTGGGCGCTAATCTAATAACTAATCCCGAAGGATTAGTCATTAGTCTTCCTACCAGAGATTGGAAGTAGGTCCCTTGGAAAAGCTTCCTGAGGTCCCACTCCCTCACTCGGCCAAAGTACCTTTGTAGTCACTTGGTATGAAGTGAGCTACCTCCCGGGTAGGAGTTGAGGCAATCTAGGAATACCTCGGATAGACATGAACAGTGTTTTCCAAGCTAATACCTTCCTTCACCAACACGACATGAAGCAACGCAAAAGCACTGAAAACAATTGTTCGGGCAACCACAGCCAGCACGATGCTCCCACTATGGGTTCAACACCATTGACCAGGAAGGAACAATGTTCCTTGGGCCCCTGGTCACCCGTGTTACCAGAAGAGAAGAACCCTCTGGTCTGGGTTTCGCAGACAAGCTACTCCAGTTTTGCTTTATCATACCTCGCATGGAACTGGTAATCCATAATCTACGGCATAGATTTTCAATGTCCGAGGAGAGAATATCAACACAGCAAAGCACACCATGCTCCTATCATAGTTCATTAACCAGATCTCTCTGGTCATACAACTATATTTACGGAAAAGATAAATCTTCTGATACCTCCCGACGGCTTCTCTATGTCCACACCTGTTGCCAGGATGTGTCTTGTTTAACTATGACTCTCCCCTTTACTTGGTTTTCGAAACACGA
>JAHXMU010000246.1:109197-125405 GCA_019455685.1 Philornis downsi
TTCTTGGAGCCAAACCGTTTATGTGTGTTTATCAATTCATCGTCACCGGTTTTAAATATCTCTACCGCAGGCCTCCAGATCCTGCAGTTTTGTTGCCTTTAAGCCGCAATATCGCTGTTCTCAGCTCTTTCTGTCTCGATGCTGGCCAATTTATGACATCATCGGTAACTACAGCGATTTCTTCATTTTGTGCTGCCATCCGGAACAACAAACTCGATGGACGGCGCGGAAGAGGGCGGCCAAAACTCCTTTGGAAGGACCAGGCTTTTGAAACACTATCGAAACTTGGTGTGACGGATTGGAGGAGAAGCGCAGAAGATCGAAGCGCATGGAATTATTTTCTACGGGCAGTGCATAATAGTGCATGATAATGCGGCGTCTATCAAAACGTACTTAGAAACCCTTAATTGAAAGGCCTTAGCGCAACCGTAGTATTCATCACCCAGGACCTCTTCTTATTATCATTCGCTCAGATAGATGATACAAGAGCACCGCTCCACATCATAAGAAGATGACAAAAATTAACTCAATTTGTGGATAGCATCAAAAGATGAAGCGTTCTACAGACATCTTACGTAGTATAGGGTTATCTATTTAGTGGTTTCAAAAACGCCGGTCTGGCAAGGATGTCA
Source organism: Philornis downsi (assembly GCA_019455685.1). Lineage (NCBI taxonomy): Eukaryota > Metazoa > Arthropoda > Insecta > Diptera > Muscidae > Philornis > Philornis downsi. The sequence continues at coordinate 109,830 of JAHXMU010000246.1, forward strand.
GCTGATTAATATCTGTCATCTTAAGTGTTATTTATTTAATGGGCCTATTTTACGGCTCATTATGGCATATTTTGTGTTTAGATTTACTTCTCCACACGTATAGAGTCCACCTCACGCAATAATGAAAGCTAGCTGACCATTCACAACGCTGATTGGATGCTACAGCAACAGGCTTTGAATGCTAATTTTGGGAACAAAATTGTCTTCTGCGATAAAGCTTTTTTCCCACACTACGGTTACGTCAACAAGCAAAATTTTCGCATATGAGGTTCTGAAAACCAAGAAGTGATTGTGGAAAAGCCATTGCATCCGGAAAAGGTAACTGTTTGGCACGCATTATGATCTGGTGGTGACACTGGACTGTATTTTTTCGAAAATGATGTTGAAGGAACTGTTGTCGTCAATTCAGCTATCGGGCGTCAACCGCTTTTTTTTGGCCTGCAATTGAAGATTATGAACTGGACGATATGTGGCTTCAACAAGATGGTGACACGAGCCACACAACACGATCGATTTTGGCTTTATTGCATGAAAGGTTGCCAGAAAGCGTAATTTCATGCTTTACTGACGTCAATTGGCCACCAAGATCATGTGATTTGACGCCGTTAAACTTTTTTTGTGGGGCTGCCTTAAACGCCGCGTTTTCGCTGATAATTGGATCATTTCTAAACCAACATTTGTCAAGTTATCGCTGTGAAAAAGTGAACGAAAACTACCTCAAATGGATCCACTGTTGTATCCAATCCAGAGGTGGTTTAATTGACATTATACGAGTGTTTTGTACATAACGGCAAGGTCCAAGCATTATAATGAAATAAAAGTTGCATCGAAATCATAGCTTTATGTGCGTTTTGCTTAACTTTACTTTTGAAGGCGAAATATGGATAACCCGGTACAAAATGTAAATAAGTAACTTTTGACAAAAATGAAAGAAAAACAGCGAAAACTTATTTGTACTCCCAATATTTTTTTCGCAAATATTGGTTGTGCTTTTTTTGTATCTTATACCTGTTTCGGCGTATAAATGCTATCCGGTATACGCTAATGGATATAATTTTATACAGGGTTGCCCATATTCGACGGACCCATCTGGCAACGCCATAACTTTTGACAGAAATGTCAGATCGCTTAATGACATACCGCGTTTGAAGCGTCAGTCCAAGCAGATTTTTACCATGGAACAATACACGCCACGCGAGCGCTCTGAAATAGTTGAAATTTACATTCAACAGAAGAAGTCAATTGTGAAAACTCAACGTGCTTTTAAAATATTAAAAAATGTGAGAAGTGCGCCTTCTAAGAACACCATTAAGCGTTTATACGAAAAATTTTCGACTGGTGAGGCTCTTTCTAATCCGAAGAGGCCAAATAAAAGTCGACCAAGGCGATCGGCCGAGAATATCGCTGCCGTACGAGCCAGTGTTGAGAGGTCCCCAAGAACATCCCAAAAACGCCGTTCTCAGCAGTTGGGCATGGCTCGGTCCACTTTACAACGGATTATTCGCGTTGATTTGCATTTGTTCCCGTACAAAATTCAATTGACGCAAAGATTGTTGCCTGCGGACAAGCCTCGTCGATTGGAATGGGCCCAACGAGTCATCGAAATGGCCGATGATGACGACCAATTTTGGAACAAAATTATCATGTCCGATGAAGCCCATTTCACATTGAATGGGACCGTAAATAAGCAAAATTGCCGTATTTACGCCACTGAAAATCCTCAGGAGATTCAAGAATTGCCTCTTCATGACGTAAAAGTCACAGTTTGGTGCGGCGTTAGTGCGAAAACGGTCATTGGGCCGTTTTTCTTCCAAAACGAAAATGGCCATGCTGTTACCATCAACCAGGAGCGTTATCGCGACATGATGACCAATTTTGTGATGCCAATTATTCGTCGAAAGCGTATGAGGCAGTTCTGGTTTCAACAAGACGGCGCTCCACCGCACACAAGGCGCATAACAATCGATTTTCTGAAGAATTTGTTTCCGGGCCGTTTGATATCGAAAAGTGGTGATTTGGACTGTCCACCGCGTTCGCCCGATTTGACGCCCGCTGACTTCTTCTTGTGGGGACATTTGAAGTCAAAGGTTTACGTTAACAAGCCAAGGACCGTAGAAGAGCTCAAGGACAACATTCGTGAAGAAATAGCCGCTATTCCGGCCGAAATGTTGGCGAAAACGATGGAAAATGCTGCAAAAAGGGCATAATACGCCATCAACGCCAGAGGCGGCCATTTGAGAGATATCATATTCAAAAATTGATGTAAGCAAATCTACTTGGAACAAATTAAATGAATAAGATTGCCAACCGCCAAATTTTTATTTTTTTCTTTGATTTTTTTTTTTTTAAACATGGGTCCGTCGAATATGGGCAACCCTGTACGCTAAGCTAAACACGGAGGTAGGTTGTATAAAAAAGTAGTAGAAAACTAGGGAAACAATGCGACAAGTTCTCCTACGCAAAAGTAAACAAAGAAATTAAAGAAGAAGGAGAACGTCAAATAATGTAAATAAAGTAAAAGTAATGAGCATCAGTTGGTGAATATTGGTTTTGTGTGTTATTGCACAATGCGTTCAAATTAAATTTTAATCTTAATTTATTAATTGTGCGAACAATAAGTTACGTTTATTTTATAAATGTTATTATCCATTATCCAGTGATTATGGATAAGAACAAATCAAAATGAATAAACATTTCATAAATAGTACTGCAGCCAAGTTAATTTTGCTAAGCGCCGATGTGTTTTTTTGGTACCCTATACCAGTATCCTATATAGAATACCATAAAAAAACGCAACCATTGCCTATTATATAATTTTATCTCTTATGGCTTTTAGAGCTACCACCTGGATTCTTCACTTCCAATAGCATACATTAGTCTGGAGAGAGTATCATCTGACAAAAGTAGTGATTTTGAATTATGCGCACGTTTGAAACTACCGTTGCTATCGTAAACTATCGTTGCACAGCTCAAGTCCAAATTTCTCTTTATTCAACGTTCTCTGTTACATCTCATGGCCTACGCCAATGTTAAGCGAACTATTAAGTTAACTAACTAACGATTAAGCTAATAAACAGGTTCGCAAATGATTTGCTGCTTGCAAATGTGCATTCGATGTATGATGTATGCATGTAAAGTGGCGTATGTAACGTGACGTGTGGTTTAATATTTTTGTTCCGTGACTACAATCAGATAAAGAATTTCACTCAGAATTTCACTTTCGTACTTTGACATTACACACTCGAACGATTTTCTACAATTGTTGATAATTTTCCACACCAATATGTGCAAAAAGTGCGAAATAATAATAATTTATTACATAAAAAAACAACCCTGACAGCGGTGGGATTCGAACCCACGCCCTTTCGGACTGGTGCCTAAAACCAGCGCCTTAGACCGCTCGGCCACGCTGCCTACTAACAACCGTTAGTCCAATGTAAATTTTGTTATTCTGTAGTAGAACAATTTTAAACGTTAGCACAGCTTATTTATTTGTAACTAAAATCTATGCAATAGACGTTGTTGATGTTCTAATTATAATCACTAGAAAATCATTTGTGTGCATTTAGCGATTTAGAGAATGAACTGAACATGTGAAAATATTGCCAGTCAAACCCATAAAGTTAACAGAATGCGAATGCTCTGTCAGACAACATTTTCAAGTTTCTGCTAAAAGCTTTTGCTTATGAAAAAGCTTTATTTACTAAACAAACGTGGGAAGGAAGCATAACGTCTGGGTATACTTTTAGGGGTTGATTTTCAATTTCTTGAGTTGGAACAACACAAAAAAATGATAACTATGTGAATACAATGGAAAATAATTTAGATTTTAAACAACTCAACCCCTTTTACGTTTCATAAATTGTAGTTAGTTTATTATATAGGGTGGCGCATAAGCAAAATTAAGATTTGATCAGTGAATACATTTTTTGCTCAAGTCTTTTTTTCGCCACTTTACAGAATTAACGCAATAATACTTGAGAAATTTATGATGGAAAGGCTCAGCACAGAACAAAGAACCAAAGTTGTTCAATTTTATTTTAAGTCAGTCAGCATTCGATTATTCAGATCATATTGAAATTTCTTTTATGTTCGAAATGCTTCTAGCGCTCCAACAATTTACCGATTGGTTCAGCGTTTTGGGCACCAGGGGGTTGTCTATGATCTTCCCTGTGCTGGAAGACCTCGAGCAGTTCGAAATGAAGTGACCATTGTTCGAGTGCAAGCCAGTATTGAGGAAAACCCCGAAACGTCCACCAGACAACGTTCTCAGCAGTGAGAGATGTCTAGGCGGTCTTTCCAAAGAATTTTACATATGTTGCATATTTTTCCCATATAAGATGCAATTGGTTCACGAGTTAAAACCAAATGATGCACAAGAACGCATTCAATATAGTCGCCGTTAACGTTACTTATGTTTATAGTGAAAACTGTCAAGCTCCTTAAAATAGCCATTAACTGCAGACTCCACCTCTTCATTGTCGGCAAATCTTTTACCATCGAGCGATTGTTTCAAATTTGGAAATAGAAAATAGTCCGAGGGAGATAAATCTGGGGAATAAAGTGCTCGAAGAAGCAACTCGTACTTTAATTCATTAATTTTGGTCATCGTAATAGTGGATATGTCAACTGAAGCATTATCTTGATAAAACAACACTTGTTTTTTTTTTGCCAAATGCGGCCGTGTTTTCATAATTGCATCACCTAAACCCTGCTATAAATTAGCATAATATTCACCGTTGATGGGTTTTCCTTTCTTTAGGTAATCAATCAAAATAATCCCATGCGCATCTCAAAAAAACAGACGCCATGACCTTGCCTGCAGATGGAAACGTTTTCTTCGCCTTCTTTGGACACGATTCCCTCATACCAGTCCACTGTATTGACTGTTCCTTTGTCTCAGGTGTGAAGTGGTGGACCCATGTCACATTCATGGCTATTAAACATCGCTAAACACTCTACTAAAATATCTTCCAGACGTTGTTTTTGCTCTAGTAAAAGCAAACGCGGCACCCATCTTGCACACAACTTTCTTATCTTCAAATCTTTGGTAAATATACGATGTATGGCACTTTTTGAAATGTATATCATTTCATCTATCTCACTCGCGATCATCCATTACCATCCATCCATACCATTTTGTAGATATTCTGGCCCGGAGACCTCAATTGGTCGACCACTATGATATTCGTTTTGACAGTTTGTACGACCTCGTTTAAACTCTACTACCCGATGTTTTACAGTCGTAGACTAGAGTAGAATCTATCTCCCAGAGTAGAATCTATCACGAATATAATATTGGTTAAGCTGAGACCTGTCGAATGGAAATATTGAATTCTACAGTGGTGACTAATTTTCTCCATGTTTACAATTTCACTGAGATCGTTTACATTTGATGGCTCAAATGAAAATAGTATAAAACGTCTTCTTCTTCTTCGTAGGTGGCGACTGGAATAGACATACTTATCTATTATACGCCGCCCGTAGAAATTAATTCCAAGTGCTTCGATCTTCTGCGCTACTCCTCCAATTCGTCACACCAAGTTTCGATAGTATTTCAAAAGCCAGGTCGTTCCAACGAAGTTTTGGTCGCCCTCTTCTGCGCTGTCCAGCGAGTTCGTTGTCGAAAACTTTCCGTGCCGCAGCATTTGGATCCATCCTCACAACATGACCCAGCCAAAGCAATCGCTTTATATTAATGCGTTTGACTACGTCGATGTCGCTCATACAGCACATTGTTCATGCGACGCCGATACTCTCCATTAACGATGGATCCTCTCAAAAACTGTCAATACTGATTCATCCGCTAACGTTATACATATACCAAAATTCTGCGCCATGTAACAAGGGTAGAACCAACGTCTGGCACAGTCGGATATTTGTTGTATCATTGAATCGCTTGCTTAGCCCATAGTAACATCTGTTAGCAAGCAATACTCTCCTCTTTATCTCCATGCTGGCATCATTCGTTTTGTTTACAGCGGAACCGAGGTAGATGAATTCTTTCACCATTACAAAATTATAGTTGTCAACGTTCAAAAAGCGTCCTAAACGTGTAGACTCTTTGTTAATTGAAACCAATGACTTTGTTTTGCCCTCGTTTACCACCAGACAAATTTTCGCTGCTTTCTTCTCAATGTTTGAGAAGGCTGGAGTAACACCTCGCAGTTTTCTGCACAATAATGTTTATGTCATCTGCATATGCGAGTAACATATGGCTTTTATTAAAAGATGTTACCAGTCGTGTTAACTGCAGCTTTCCTCATAATTATCCCCAAGATACATACATTTTCCTCAACATTATATATTTCCTACAAAAATATGTAATGTGTATCTATGTTTTAATTGAAAAAAAAAACACTTTGTACATAGAAAATTATATTTTTTTTTATAAAAGAATACATCTTCCTTTCAGGAAAGGAAATCTTTCTTACAAAAAATGAAAACTCTGGAACCACATCTGGATCAAAACCCAATTTAAGTAATTTCGGGGAAGTTCTAAAAAGTATCAGAAAACATATATAATAGAAAAACAGAAAGTATGAAGCAAAGAGAGTGATTTGGGGTCATTTGGAAAATTCATCTCCATTCATCTCCTTTTTTTTAAAATAATCCTAAGCATGATTATTAATGTTATCAGTTCATCGATGGCTACCAAATATGAGATAAGATTAAAAATTGCACGAAGAATTTCTCATTACTCAAATTTTATCATTAATTCTCAATACTTATGACGTTGTTAATTAAAAACATACGTTACCATACAGCATGTTTTCATAAAATTGTTCGAAATATTTAATTCAATGCAATTTTGAATCTATGTTATTAAAATTATGGTTGCTTTGCAATTTTAGACGTTATTTTACCGAAAATAATCCCTATTTAGATTCTGTTTTATCATCTTTATTTATATGAATTTGATTTGTAAAAAATTAAAATAATAATTTTTGAAAATCTTTTCTTTTTATTTCATTTTCATGTGGCGTCATCGTATACAACAAATCCATCCCAATTTGCAAATATTAAAGGTGAGTAAACATTTTAAACTCATGTCACTTTTGGTTCTAGTATCAATGTTTTTTATTTTAACTTGTTCCGAGCTAATATGTTACTCTTTTTAAAACTGGAACGTATTATTTGAGAAGAGGTTGAATTGATTTTTCTCTATATATATTTATATAATCATTAATGCGCATGAAATTTCTGTTCCTTTTTTCTGAGATAATAAGAATAGCGGTGATAACTAAATCTTGTATACATTCTTGTCTTTGACAATATCTTGTAAAATTCGTCACACTAGAAATTTGTAGAACATTTGAATAAGTCCGATATAAATTTTAGATAAATGTTCAGGAAATTTTTAAATAAAGAAAACAAAAAGAAGCACCCACCTGGTGTAATTTTGTGCCAAATGAATCATCTAACCCATGCTTGAAAAATAAAAACATGATATTATTTCACTTATTTTTCGTTACTATTTCCGCATCGAATTTCGACATGCTAAATAACACCTTCAATGTTATTCAAAAGTTTTACCACACATTTCATGACATTTTATTTGGTAATATTTATTATGATTATGATTGGGGGGCCACAATTTTGAAGTTTCACATTTTCGCTAATGCACTTGAGCATTTCCAATTTTTTTCGTATGTGCGGAGTATAAGAGATAAGGATTAATGTAGGCAGTCTTAAACTACTTTTCAAATCGTCAGAAACCACAGCTTATATCAATTTATTCCACAAAATTTATCATTTTTGGGGTGGTGTTGAATGAGTTTCGGACATAGACCTCTTTTAGATATTCATAAATTTCCTGATTATGGTCATCGCCTGAGGAATCCGAAACCTTACTGTGAGATTATTAGATTCGCAATATTACATTAATTGTAAAATACGGATAATTTATAGTAAAATTTTTTTTCCATATCAGTGTCTAAATTGAACTTTATAGTTTATCAGAATCAATATTCAAACTTTTTTCAAATGTTCTTTGTCTTAGTTCATTACACATTTTCACATTTTTACTATTATAACTACATCAGTAGTCGATCCTGTAGCATGAGCGTTCAATAGAACGCAACAATTTGTCTTTATCAGGGTGAAACATCGCCAAATGTCAGCTAGCTCTATTTCGTGGATTTTCGTAATCGTGATCACTACACAGTGCTCGTCATACGTCATATCATTTAAGCTAGCTCACGCACCTCGCGCGCCAACCGCGTCTAGCGTGGACACTTCAATTGATCGGTCACCACCGTGTTTGCCTTGGCAGCTCGTACGGTCTCGTTTAAACTCTGCTACGCAACATTTTACAGTCATAAACTAAGTAGCAGACTCCCCCTTTTGATGGCTTAAATAAAAATATTAAACAATGTGGCGCCTTGAAGCTGAAAACATATGTTTTATGAGATTGCCACATTTTATCAAAATAATTTTTTTCAAACGACTGACACTATCTATACGTCAGGTCGACTAGTTTTGGGACCGCATAGATTTGCACTAATCGTTGCAATATAAAGTTAACTGAATCGCCAAATCAATTTCCTCCTTATTTTAATTTTAACAGTTTTTAATGTTATATTAATTTAATATTAGTGTTTTTCATACCAGGATTCATGCTAGTGTTACCCATTTTGTTCAAATTCAAATCAAACCTATTTTATAACTGCATCCAGCTTTTAATAAACCAATAAGTTATATTATTACTGAAAGAACCCTAAAAATTCTTATTGTTTTAGGTGTAGACTTAATCCTGGTAATGGCAAGTTTTTTTTCGTAATAGTCCGATTGAACCTAATTTCAATTTAACCCGCCTTTGACGGTGAGATATTTTTATGCAAAGTTGCAACTCTTTTGGCTTCGATAAACGAACAAGATCTAATATTATTGAAAAAATCCTGAAAATTCTCATTGTTTTAGGAGTGGACTTGGTCCTGATAATGGCAAGTTTTTTTTCCTACTGGTTCGATTTAGACAATTTCAAACTTAACATACCTGTCACTGTGAGTTATTTTTATGAAAAGTTGCAAATTTTTCACTCAAGAAAATCTCTCATAATCACAGGAAGATTACGCTAAGAAGTGGGAATTGTATGTCCAAATTTCAAAATAAAACAATATTAGAATTTAATTAGATATTTCTTTATTTTTACAAAATTCCTAGAATCCGAAAATTCCTTTGGATATATTTAGGGCACGAAATTTAAGCTGCAGCAATAACGCCTACAGCACCAGCAACAGCAGCACCGGCTGCAACACCCTCTGCAACTTTACCGACCTTTTTGGCAACCTTTACGATTTTCTTTGCGTCTCCGGTTACTTTATGAACTACCGTACCGACTTTCTCAACCTTATGAGCAACGCTGCCAACCTTTGATACGGTCTTATGCTATTGAGACAGATTTAGAAACATTTAAATTCCTACTCAACATGAAATTTGTCGCATTTTAAAAACTTACCACTTTTCTGCCGAATTTTTTCATGCTGAAAGCTTCAGTATTCTGTTGTTGGCCCAGGAGGCACAAAAGCAGGACAGCAAAGAGTGCAAAATATATTGTGAATTTCATCGTGTGCTATTTAATGGCCCACAAGATTGTCTCTGTTGATAATAATTTTTCGGTCCTTTATATACGAATTCAGTGCATAAAATATATTGCGGCGGTAAGTTTTTATCAGAAATTGGCTGCCGCTAACGTACGAGACTTTGCCATAAGTCGTTCGATTAATAGTTGTTATATTAAAATATTTGTCGATTCAGTAAGTTAATTGATAAGGTTTAATTCTTGAAATATTTTTTTTTTTTTTTTGCATGTTAATGTTTATATGCAAAATATCGCATTATTTATGATGAGTTTAATATGAGTTTAACGGTAGTGATGAATTGGAAGTCCAGAAAATGTTTCACCTAAAAATTTGTACATCAACTGTTTTAGGTTTTCGTTTTCGATTGGTAGTAGGTGGAAACCGGTCAAAGTGGCTTAATTCGGGTTTTTTCTAATGCAAACTTAAATAATAAGCTTTAACATGTGGTATCTTATTTTGAAAACCAAATTGTCATCACATTTAGAAGTTATTGTCGATATATTCGTATTTGAACAAAATTTGTGTTTTAGAACGGAAATTAAACTTATTTATATTGGATGGGTTAGAAATGCTTTAGCTGTTCATGCAGTGCGGATGATTGAAAATGGATTACGTACAGGGAGGCGCACCAATTATGCTACAATAAAAAATTCAAGTAACTCTGTTTTTTTTTTTGGTGCATAGAAAATTCAATTTTATTTTATATAATTAATTGGTTGTGAAAATGATAAACCGTAAATATTCCCGCATTTGCGACCCCTGTTTGGAAAACTATTCATTGCGGGCTGAAGGGTTGACGTCGTCGAGATCGCCTCAATTATTGTTTCAATGCGCTGCTTCAATTCAGTGAAATTTCTTGGCTTGGTTTGTACACCTCTTGCTTGACATAAGCCCATACAAAAATGTCTAATGCAGTCAGGTCAAGTAACCTTGGGGGCCAGCGGAAAGTGGAGTTTTTGGATATTACTTTGTTTGGAAATCTTACTTGAAGCTCCGGCCATAACCGGTCTGCCTGTGTGTGTGCACTGGAACCAAAATGCAGGAACTAAATGCTGTTGAACCGGAAACGTATTCAGCTCAGTTCTAGGTAAAAAAAAAACCACTTCAACATCTTTAAATAACAGTCCCATGTTAATGACATAGTGTTTGTAGCATGATTCATGCTTTACCCTTTATATAGTTATTTGTTTATATCGCACGGGACATAATATACGTCTTAAGTTTTGCAATGGTGAAATTTAATTTTGAAAAGGGATAGCTCACATTCTAAATATAAAAAAGTCAGTGAATTCATTATTTTGCACGAAACATGTTTTTTGGAAATGGGCATCACGTTTGCTGACAGTGGAACAAACATATCGACGTGTTGCTGATTCGAATTGCTGTTTGCAACAGATTAAACGCTACATAAATAAAGATTTGCATGCAGTATATGAAAATTGATGAAATATTGTTAATCGCCGTGCATGTAAAACGAATTATCAGTCTCCCGACTGGATAGAAAGGTCCCAGTGGAAGCCGTGCAAAACGATCAAAAATGCAACACATCTTTAATTGTCGATTACCTTAATTGCAAATAGTTTAAAGAACACCTCAAAACGATGCTCAAGGAAGAAGATTTGATAAAAGTGATGAGACCATTCGGAATACTTATACTGCAGATTGTACACTCTGTCAAAAAGGTATCGGGAATTGATGACATATCCTCCGCTAAGGAGGATTGCGAAAACTCTTGTTAAGATTTAATCAGTGCACACATTTTTTATTTAAGTCCTTTTTTTCGTCTCTTTACAGAATTAACTAAATAATATTTGGGAAATTTATGATGGAAAGGCTCAGCACAGAACAAAGAACCAAAGTTGTTCAATTTTTCTTTGAAAGTCAGCATTGGATTATTCAGATCATATCGAAAATTCTTTCATTTTCGAAATGCTCTTAGCGCTCCAACAATTTACCGATTGGTTCAGCGTTTTGGGAAACAAGGGACTGTCTGTGATCTTCCTCGTGCTGGAAGACCTCATGCAGTTCGAAATGAAGTGACCATTGCTCGAGTGCAAGCAAGTATTGAGGGAAACAACGAAACTTCCATCAGGCGACGTTCTCAGCAGTTAGAGATGTCTAGGCGGTCTTTGCAAAGAATTTTACATATGTTAAATCCTTTCCCATATAAGATGCAATTGGTTCACGAGTTAAAACTAAATGATGCACAAGAACGCATTCAATATAGTTGCCGAGTTAGGATAACTGTCCTCTATTCTGACACGTAATTTGAGCGGTCTGTCATTTAGTTTATTTACAGTGCTCGATTTTGTCACTTCATCATCAAGTATATTTTACGAAAGAGATTTCGTGTGCAGAATCGCTCCAAATGTTACAGAAGATGTACAGTGAATTGACCTGGCCAAAAACTTGTGCATATGAGTTGTACAATGCCCCATGAATCAATTCGCACCATTTTATACGATTGTTTGGGTATGAAAAGCGTAGAAAGAGTAATTTCTGTCCCAGCATTCATAAAACGTATTATAACTGGTAATGAGACACGGATTTTCGAGCCTGATCTGCAAACAAGCCTCGCCTTTCAACTAAGCCGATACCGAGAAAAAAACACATTAAAGTTAATGAAAAATCAAAGTATTATAATTACGGCATTATTATTTAATTATTGCGAATTCTTGGCGGTAGGTCAGGCGGTAAATAGAGAATATTGCCTGGTTATTATGTGATGCATTAGAGAATAAATTCTTCGAAAAGGGCGGATTATGTGGAAGAAAAGCACAAACGCCGTAATATCGTATCATCTAATATGGTACGAGTATGGAATTTCCGACCAAAACCTCAACAAATATTGTAGAACAACCACAAAATTTGATTGATATGAGTCCGGCTGACAGTTTTCTCTTTCCAAAACACAAGTTGACACTTTGACGCTACAGTTTTCAATCGATAGAACACATCAGAAAGAGAGTTCGCGGCGAGAAGTAAAGACTTTTCTTGAGAATGCGTTTGAAAAATATTTTGATGATTGGATTATCTGTTGCATTATTTTGTGTATTATTTCGGAACGTGCTTGCTATGGAAGTTATGTTATAAAATTGAATGAATAAAAAATAATTCGTACTAATTCTCGGTACTTTTTCGGCAGGTCTTTGAATCTCTCCTCAAAGTAATTATAGTGATATATAAAGTAGTAGATTGCAAAAAAAACGTGATTTTTACCTAATTTCCCAGACTAACTGGCCTAGATGTTATGCCTCTACATTTCTAGACAGTTCCCAACATTATTTTCTTCTATATAAATTTCAACTTATGTTGAATTTTATAATGAATAAACGACAATGATTTTATAAATCGTATATAAATATACCTATATAATAGTAAATAAATAATATATATGTAAATCTTTTGGCACAGATTCCATTTTACGTTCCTCCTAGGTCTATGCGGCGAACACATATTTTTGATATACCTCGCACTTTACTTCTTATGCAAAAAAAAAAAAACAGTACCCAGAATAGTGGATTGTCCGAGGTGTGTTCAGAAAACTAGGTGAATTTTTATTTTTCTCAAAAAATATTTATTTACTCATCAATTTCCATTTTATCTCCTTCAAAGTGGTACCCCTCAGATGTAATATACTTGTGCCAGCGTTTTTTTCCATTCTCGAAGCAGTTCTAATATGCACTTTTTGGTATGTCCTTTAGCTCTCTCAACGATTCGGTTTTTATCTCCTCAATCGTCGCAAAACGCCGTCCTTTCGTGGGTCTCTGCAATCTTGGGAACAGGAATAAGTCGCAGGGCGCCAAATCTGGTGAATACGGTGGCTCAGGCTTCGTGTTGTTTTTGGCCAAATAATCTCTCACAAGCAAAGATGAGTGAACAGGTGTATTATCATGATGCAAATGCCAGGATTTTTTTTCACAATTCCGGGCGTTTTTTTCGTATTGCTTCACGCAAACGCCGCATAAATTCAAGGTAATACTCCTTATTTACCGTCCGACCTTTGTGGAAAATAGTGAGCAAAGCCTTGACATTTGATTGAATTTGTCGTGCTTTTTCTAGTCTTGGTTCTCCTGGACTCTTCCATTGGGACGATTGGGCTTTGGTTTCGATGTCATAACCATATACTCATGATTCGTTACCAGTTATGACCCTTTTAATCTCGATCATCGTTAGCGTAATTCAACAATTCCTGAGCGTTGCTCATGGGACGTTGTTTTTTGGTCAAAATTCAGCAATTTTGAACGAACTTCGCTGCCACACGCTTCATGCCCAAAATTTCCGAAAAGATTGCATGGCATGAGCCAATCGATATGCCGACATTCTCAGCAACTTCTCTAACTGTGATTCGACGATTCTGCAAAACAGTTTTCTTCATTTTCTCAACATTTTCATCGGTTGTTGATGTGCTGGGGCGTCCAGAGGGAGCGTCGTCATTCGCATCTTCTCGACCTTCTGTGAAAAGCTTGTACCACACTTGTAAACATTTTTTTGACTCAGAGTACTCTTAGCGTATGCCACTGTCAACATTTCAAGTGTTTTTGAGCACTTACGTCCATTTTTTACACAAATTTAATGGAACTTCTTTGATCCATTTTTTCGATAGCAGAAAATCGAACATGCAAAACACTTGTCTTATTTATGCCTCCCACAAACAAACTAAACATGCTATGTGGATAAAACCGTCAACACATCTTCGAGACGAATGTACTAACGTAAAAAAAATAACAATCGAAAGTCGAATGTACGTAGCTCGCGAAATTTGAAAATTCATCTTATTTTGTTAACACACCTCGTATTATACTATATTATTTCATATATGATTTCGGTTTTTTCCATTCATTTTCTTTATTGAATCTTTCTTTTGAAATTTACAATAAGTATTTAAATCTTAATCCTATCTTAAACTAAAGAATCCTGCCATTGCCGGATCTTATTTTTGGTGTGCCGAACTTTTTATCACCGGGCCAAGTCTAGCGTGTCTTTTCTTCTTAGCCGTATATGACCGGGAAAATGTTGAAGGTTTTGAGCGAGTGAGTTGGAGTGGGTGGACAACTTCGATACATATGACCTGCTTAATTTTCCTATTTCCTCGGAAATGTAAGGAATGTTTAAATCTTTGTGTATGTTATCATTCCTAATATACCATGGGGCACCACAAATTTGGCGCAGTATTCTTGATTGTCTTCTCTGTAGCTTATATATGTTAGAAACCGATGCCATTCCCCACAACTGGGTGCCGTATGTGCATATTGGCTTCAATATGGTTTTGTAGATGGTGATTTTATTTTCCAAACTGAGAGTAGACTGGGAGCCAATAAGCCAGTGGAGTTGAGCCATTTTTAATTTCAATTGTATGATTTTTGAGTCAATGTGATTTTTCCAGGTGAGACGTCGATCAAGGTGAATACCCAATATTTGACATGGTTAGGAACGGGTATGGTACTACCGTAAATAGTGAGGGCTGGGCCATTGTCCTGTCTAAGAGAGAATGTAACCTGTACACTCTTAGTGGCATTTACTTTTATCTTCCACTTTTCGAGCCAAGATTCTAATGTGTGTATATGAGACTGCAGTTGTCTAGAAGCCATTAATGGGCAAGTGCTAGTGCTCATGAATGCAGTGTCATCAGCGAAAGTTGATATTTGAATTAGGGAATGAACAGGCATGTCAGAGGTGTAGATGGTATATATAGGTAGTATAGGGCCTAGTATACTGCCCTGCGGAACTCCTGCTGAAACTTTTCTTTGAGTTGAAACAGAGTCTTTCGACTTTACTACAAATGATCGATCCTTTAGATAGCTCTCCAGAAGCTTGTGGGTATTTGCCGATAGATAAGAGATTATTTTGTGAATAAGGCCTTCATGCCACACTTTATCAAAGGCTTGGGAGATGTCTATAAAGAGAGCTGAGCAATATTTCCGATCTTCGAATGTTTTTCTGATCTGGGTTACTATACGGTGTACTTGTTCTATCGTTCCATGACCCTTAC
>JAHXMU010000247.1:0-35396 GCA_019455685.1 Philornis downsi
TTTTATTTTATTTTATTTTATTTTTATTTAACAGAAAATTCAATTTGTTTTTATATAACTAATTGATGTTGAAGATGACAGACCGTAAATTACCTCCATAATCATTCACTCATATGCGATACCTGAACAGAAAATTGTTCACTGCGGAATCGCCTCAATTATTGTTATAATGGACTGCTTCAGTTCAGTCTAGTTCCTTGGTATCGTTTTGTGCACCCTTTGTTTGACATAACCCCACAAAAAAAAAGTCCGGTACAGTCAGGTCAAGTGAACTTGGAGGCCAACGAAAAGTGGAGTTTCTGGATATTAATTTGTTTGGGAATTTTCATTGGAGCTCCGCCAAAACCGGTCTGGCTGGAACCAATTGTTGTTGAAACTGATACATTTTCGGCGAAGTTCTGGGTAAAAAACTACTTCAACATTTTTAAATAATGGTCCGCATTGACAGGTAATGTTGCTCCGTAGCACGATTTGTGCGCCACCCTGTCTGTATTTCCCATAATCAATAATTGGAGCGACTTTTTCACTTGTGCTCCTAATATATAAAAGTTTTCTCTCTCTCTTACGCTAGGCGTATCAACAAATTTCTACCTTTGCCCACACAGGAAGAGAGCCCTGCGGCATAATTTCTACTTCTTGCCTTTTGGCAGAATTTTCGGCTCCCCCAAAACTTGCGCTCTTAACCTCTCTTTCCCGCTCTTTCCATAACCGTTTCTTTCACTTAAGAATACGATTTGTCACCCTTTTTGTCTCTTTGTAACAAGAAATATCCAAAAGTTGCTAATTGCAAACAAGCAACAGGAGATTTTCTAAGAAAATTTCATTTATCCTCGCAGCATCTCAATCATATTTCAACCACAAAAATCAAAGACATTTTGGAGTTGATTTGCAGTCTAATTAAAATTACACAAAATTCATAAAATTAAATCTACACAGCAACTACTCTGGTTAAGGATTTAAAATAGTTAAGGGTGAGAACAGATTTCAGCACAAAACATTCAACTTGGCAATACAGACCGATGACGGGGTAATTAATGGAAGGGATGATTCTTCTTGAAGGAAATTCACGAGAACGTTACGAAAAAAAATGGATAAAAAGCTGGATAAAAGCTTCCTCAATTAACAAAAGGGCAAACTAGGAAATGCAGTCCACGATACTAAAAACCACTCCTGAAAAGGCATTGTTAAAAACCCGATCATGGAGTTCCGGAAGGAGACGCAAATGAGGAAATCATTACAATTTCTAATTATAACATAGATTGCAGAGCACTAAGCTAAAAAATATTGGAATGATATCAGCCAGTAGAGATCCTCAAGATGGCTCACGTTGAATTCAGTTAAATTATTAACTTAATATTTAATATAAACCGCAGTTTTGTCAATAAAAATATCGAAAAAAAAACTTATTACGAAGAAAACACTGCTTTCAGAAATGAAATACACTTCAACACTGTGCAATTATCACACAGCCCTTGTATCTTATTATAAACCTTATTAAGATTTCAAATGACTTGTATACACTCAACTTAAGTAAATTGTTTCCTTTACGTACATACTTGCGTCACGGTTGCCAGGATTTGACTTGGGTTGTGTCGTGTTGTGTTCTTTTTTTAATTAGGTATTGATAGGACTGGCATAAAATATCAGCTTATTTAGCCCGAATAGAGTCGTTTACGTTCCAGGACCACATATAGTTAATTTGTTTGTTATTTTCTTCTCTTTCAAGTGCAAGAAATTAACATAATTGTGGCGGTTATTTTTGTACTTTTCGTTTGCTTTTGTAAGTCTTGTGCGTGTCACGGAAACATAAAAGTTGTGTAATGCAGTTCTGATATCAAAGAGATCCCCAAGGAGTTGTATTCAATTGAACAAATTGTTGTCTTACCCGCCAAGGAGGTGTTAGGAAAACTGAAATTGGAAAATAAAAATACATTATTTAAGGTTTATTAATTATTAAGCAAATGTATGAAGTTAAAGCAACTACAATCAGTGTTATTTTTATTCTCACAATTTGCCCTTAAATATCGAGTTTAGTAACACTTTCATTACACTTAATAGAAATTGATTATATTTTCAAAATCTTTATGCTGTTTAATGTTTTGATCTAAATTTAATGTATGCAATAAGAGCAGAAATGTCAATTTATGAGAAGATTACGAAATCGTACTCGAATTTTACATAGAGCGGCCGAAATAAATTAATTAACAACGTTAAGGCTACCATGTTAAGCGGTTCGGTAGCGTCCTTTGTATCAGAGAAAAAGAGGAAAACAAGGACCACCATTCCGGATAAACAACATATTTGTAAGCCTTTTATGTTCTAATATTATCGCTAATAAATGGTGTCCCAATAAGAATGCAAGATTTAAATTTTAAATAAAACACAGATATTAAAAAAAAAAAATCGTAAAACTTTATTGTATCGTAAAGTAGACAGAATGAGGTTATGTATGGAACAACACATCGGGCAGATGGCCACCGCGGCTTTGCTGGCACACACGCGATCTTTTGATGAAATTTTCAATGACCGTTTTGCAAAAATGCTGCGGTATTTCATTAATGCAGCGTCCAATATGCTCTTGACTAGAGTCGTCGTCGGCTTATTCGCGTAAACCATCTACTTCAAAAAACCCCAACGAAAAAAGTCTAATGGTGTTAAATCGCATGATATAGGCGGCCAATTCTGGTCTCCAAAACGCGAAATAACACGACCGGGAAATAACTGATGCAGCAATTGAATTGTTTCTCTGGCCGTATGACATGTGGCGCCATCTCGTTGAAACCACATGCCCTTCACATTCATTTCTTCAATTCTAGGTACGAAAAAACTGGTTATCATGTCGCTATACCGAACACCATTGACTGTTTGCGCTTGGCACGCCTCATTTTCAAAAAAAAAGTCCAATGTTCCTGAGTCAATTGAACTTTGTATACATGAAGATGCAAATCTTTCGTCTTTGAATTGAGGTGGTTGGAGTTTGAGCGACATCATCACGTACAGCTGCTACATTTTCGGTCGATCGACCTGGTCGAAGGCGTGTTGTTGCCTTTACATCACTAACATACCCAGTTTTGGCAAATTTATCAATTAATCTCTTTACAATCGACTCTTTTGAAGCATTATTGTGACCCCAAATTGATCGCAATTTGCGAACTGTAGCCGCAAAACTTTCACCATTTTGGTAAAACAATTTCACAATGAGAATGCGTTGTTCATTCGTGTAGCGCTCCATTTTTACTAACCTCATACCTTCTACTAGCAAACAATAAGAATTGTTCAAATGTCAAACAATGACACTTCGAATGGCGCCAAAGTTATTTCAAGAAATTCTGATGTTGATTAGCCTCCACGGTCGGCTGATTTGACTGCTCCGGACTTCTTTTTGTGGGGATATCTGAAAAGCAAGGTTTATGCAAACAAACCAGAAACGCTTGAGCAAGTCAAACAAAATATTCGTGATGAAATTAATGAAATACCTCGTGAAATGTGTGAGAATGTAATGAAAAATGTGCTCAAAAGGGTTCGCATTTGTAAGGCTAACAGAGGCGGACATTTATCTGATATTGTATTCCATACATAATTGCCGACATTAAATAAAACATTTATCAATATAAGATTCAATCTCTTTCATTTAATCAAAAATTATAAACAAACAAAATTATATACCTCTCCGACGGACACCCTGTATAACCCACTCGATATTATTATCACTCATTACTTCTTACATTAGCCGATACCGTTATATTTACTTGTTACTAAGCTAGGATAATGTTTACCGAAATGGCGGCAAAACAAAGTAGTATACCTTCCCGACGGACACCTTGTATATACACATATATTTTTTATGATTGGAAATGTTATGTTAGCCATTGATGAAACAACTTACATATCACTATGCAAGGAATTGGCAAGATTATAAAGAATTTTGAAGCCACTGGAAGTGTTACAGATGTGGTCAGGCCTGTGCATCATCGCAATGTACGCACTGCCAAACATGTCGATTTTGTTAGGGAAAGTGTGACGGATAATCCAAATGCTATGGCTGTATGATAACTGACTTTGTTTGGCCTGCAATTGAAAATTATGAACTGGAAGATATGTGATTTCAAGAAAACGGTGCCAAGAGCCACACAGCACGACCGATTCTGATAAGTTTGCAGAAAGGATAATTTTACGTTTGGAGACGTCAATTGGCCTCCAAGATCATGCGATTTGTCGCCGTTAGACTTTTTTTGTAGGGCTACATATCAGATATTGGAGCATTTGAAAACCAACATTCATCAATTTATCGCCGAGATATCGCCCGAAATGTATGAAAAAGTGGTTGAAAACTACATCAAAATTATCTACTTTTGCATAATGGCAAGGTCCAAGAATTATAATGATATAAAAGCTTCATCGAAATTATAGCTTTATGTGTTTTATTTAAATTTACTTTTGAGATCAAAAAACTGATAACCCGGTGGAATAGAGGCGTTTTTCTTGTAGATATACAAAGCTTTATATCGCTCTTATGGTTTTTATCGGGTTTGTCAACATTTGGGCGGTTTTATTTATTTTCTCTTCTGGTATTTTATAGACGATAACGATTAGACCACAGTGATGCCACTGTGACAGTAATAGGCGTTACCTATTTAACCGAAACGCAATCTGGCAATATGCCCTTTAGATGGTATAACAGGATACCTTTTCACTTCAGCAACCCTTAGATTAATGCCCAACACCATTACCAAGATATACTTCAACGCAAGTCTACGAAGTGAAGTACAAAGATGGCGAAAATGTGGAGTGGGAACAAGTTAACATTGGCGCGATAAAAAGAAGCTTAGAGATGAGAACAAGAGAACATAGCAATAACATGGAAAGAGACTAGCAGGAACAGCCTTAATACAGTACATAATGCAAAAGGGATATACTGACTGACTTCAATATATGAAAAAGAGGACATACAACTGATTTCAATAATATGAGAGTGATGGATATAATGAGAATGAATTACAATGAATTACAATTGAGAGCCTACTAACTAATCTAATAAAAAATTTACAGAGCAATGAACACGAAAGAAGACATGAATAATATCAGTGCCAGTTACAGAGTTATAGTGTGAGAGATGTGATATAATTTTAATTTTATTTTTCAAAATTATTATGGTGTTACGTCCGTTCATGTTACGTGGGCGGTTCCAAAACTAGCCGACCTAACAAAGAAAACACAAAAAAAGTTGAGAAAAATGTTCTTTGTGTTCCAACATAATGCCCCTTTAACTCGGTACACTTCTTTTACAAAAATTCAATAGCTTGTATACACTCTGTGTTATAGTAAGAACTGTCAAGTACCTTAAAATAGCTATCAACCTCAGATCTCACTTCATTGTTGGCAAATTTTTTACCACTGAGCCTTTTATTCAAGGTTTGAAATGGAAAATAGTCCGCGGGAGTTAAATCTGACGAATAAGATGAGTGATGAAGCAATTCGAACTTTAATTCATTAATTTTGGCTATCGCAATAGTGGATGTGAGAACTGGAGTATTATCTTGATGAAACAACACTTTCTTTCTTGCCAAATGCAGCCTTTTTCCCCATAATTTCATCACATAAACGCTGCAATGAATTAGCATAATATTCGCCGCTGATGGTTTTTTCCTTCTGAAGATAATCATTAAAAATAGTCATATGCGCAGACGCCATGACCTTACCTGCAGATGGAATTGTCTTCGCTGTTTTGACTGTTCTTTCGTCTTAGTCTCAGGTGTGAAGTAGTGGACCCATCACTTATTCATGGGTAGAAATCGATGCAAAACTTCGGCTTTATTGCCGGGAAATATCGACAAACACTCTATTGAAACCTCTTCACGACGCTGTTATTGTTCTATTGAATGCAAGCGCGGCACCCATCAGCTTTCTTATCTTCAATTTTTCGGTCAGTATACGATGTACGAGGTGTGAGTATCGCATAGTAGATGTGTGAACTGGTGCATTGTCTTGATGAAACAACGCTTTCTTCTTCGTCAAATGCAGCTTTTTCTCCATGATTTCATCACCTAAGCGCTGTAATAAATTAGCATAATATTCGCCATTGATGGTTTTTTCTTTCTGAAGACAATTAATACAAGTAATGCCATAAGTATCTCAAAAAAAACAGACACCATGACCTTGCCTACAGATGGAACTGTCTTCGCCTTCTTTGGACACAATTTACTCATTCCAGTTCATTGCTTTGACTCTGTTCCTTTGTCTTTGTCTCAGGTGTAAAGTGGTGGACCCATGTCTCATCCATGGTTATAAATTGATGCAAAAATTTGGCTTTATTGCGGTGAAACATCGCCAAACACTCTACTGAATCATCTTCATCACGCCGCTGTTTTTGCTCCGTTGAAAGCAAGCGCGGCACTCATATTGCGTTCAGCTTTCTCATCATCAAATCTTCGGTAGATATGCGATGTATAGTACTTTTTAAAATGCCTATCAATTCAGATAGCTTACACTCCTTCAGACGACGATCATTCAATACAATTTTGTGGATTTTCTTAACCATATCTGGCATGGACACCTCAATTGGTGTGTGTGTTGGTAGCTTGTACGGCCCCGTTTAAACTCTGCTATCCAATAATTTACAGTGGTAAATGAAGGACCACACTTCCTCAAAGTAGAATCTAGCTCGGCCTTAATATTGGCTGGACTAAGACCTTTCAAATGGAAATATTGAATTACCTAATGGTGACCAATTTTTTCTACGTTTACAAATTCACTGAGATCGTTTAATTTTGATGGCTCAATTAAAAATACTAAACGACGTGGTGTCTTGAAACTTAAAACATATGTTTTATAAGGTTGCCACTTGTCACCAAAATAATTTTTTTCAAACTACTGGCACTATACACCAGGTCGGCTAGTTTTGGGACTGCCCTCCTACACGTTTTTACAACTTGGACTGTAATTAATGTAATTAATATATAATTGTAACATAACACATAGTTGTAATAATGTAAAATCGACAGAAAATGTAACAAAATTGTGGCCGAGCTAATTTTTATTCAAATAGAAGGAGCGTCAACAATTCTTAACTTTGAGATAAAATGTAATCAAACGATATTTTAGTAGCAAAAGAAATTAGACTGAAATATCTTAAAGGCTGCAATAAAAACAGAAGAATTTCTTGAGTTGATTGCGAATTTCTGTTAAAGGGAGGTTGGTTGCTTTGAAGCGAATAGTGGCGAGAAAGATAACATTCGAGGTAGATCCCATAATTTTATTTTGACAGTTTCGCAAGACAAACTTTCATAGAATATTCTTAATTCGACCCAGAATTATTACATGAAACGTATTTACTTAATAAATAAAAATATTCACAAAAATATTACATTTAAAATCCCCAATAATGTTTTTCATTTAATTAATGTATATATACATATATGTACATATATTTATATGTTCATATCACACTCCCTATGCAGCTGCCACCACATCCGAAGTGAAACAGCGTAAGGCGTTGAAGAATGGCAAATCGCACTCTACATTGGCCACACAACGAGCGTTCTACAATCAGAATCCTTTGGTGAAAAGTGATGCCGCCGTAGCGATCTTAAGTAAAAATCCCGATTCCAAGGCATCGCTAGCGTGTGCCTTACCTTGGGGCCATGGCTGGGGATGGGCGACACTGCCTAATGGCGTATGGAGTGGAGGTAATTACTAGAAAATACTGTTTCTTATTTTCCAAATGTATGTACAAGTTTTCACGTTGAACCATACATGTGTATGTTTTCGTTGTCTTAGGTCTAACTTGGTCACAGTGTGAGGACACTTTCACCTTGCACGCACTGCCAACCACGCACTGCACCAATCTTATTGATACCTCTTGCAGTGGGGCCGTCTATCACACCGACATTGGAGGTTTCGATTTCCATGGCTCGACAGTGGAGGATTTGGGCGGCGAAGATTTTGATTATGCCATGGACTGTGGCGATTTTATATTTTAAAGCAACAAAATACAGCGGCTACAGCAGCAGCTGCGAACAATGCTCGGCAGGCAATAGCTGAACAACAGAACAATCAGTGTTGTTTAGTTGTCCCCGAGGCATAGAATTAACAACAGCAACATAACGAACCCCACCCTGAACACAGAAAAAGCGTTGTTCCCAAAAGAAAACGCCTTAAGCGCGCCTTTTGAGAAATCTCTCTAATCTGTACTAAAAAAAGAAAACTATAAAAAGCAAACACACACACACACACACATACACCCACACTCACACGCATACAAAAAATACAAGCACACTAACTAAAAAAAGTGAAACCATAACCTAAACGAAAATGAAATTTAGATTAAAAGAAAAACACAACTAACGTTGAATTAAACTAAAAGACGAAGAATAATAAAACAAACAAACAAACAAATCATTTGAAAATGTCAAAAGGACTGCAGACAATAGCTAAATAGAAGTTATTCATGGAACATTCAAAAAAGAAAAACAAAAACAAAAATTCAAAACTAAATTCAACAAATTTAATGAATATGATGTGCAATGAACAGGAAAACTAAATAAATTGACAGAAAAGCGAAATAATGAAGAAACCTACAAAAACAGATATGCTCACATGAATACATTTTTTAGAGGAAACCCAAAAGAAAAATAGCAAAACAGATGATGTATGACATAGAATAAAAGATGGCAAAACAAAATAACACCTCAATGTATAAAACCAACCAAAGAAAAGAAAAAAAAAAAACAAAAACAAAAAGAAAATAGAAAAAAAACTAAAGGAAAATTATATACGGGTATTTGATTTAAAAGAATTTATTTAAATCTCATCCAATGTACTCCTCACACACGCACCCACACACACACACACGCCTCCGCACGTGCATACTCAACTCTGTGAAATTTCCATGCATATTCTATGTAATACTAATTGTAATGGAGAGAGAGAGCGAGAGAAAAAGAGGGGCTCATACAGATCTAGTCTATATGCAAAGTATAAGAGAAATTGAGAACGAAATACGAGTTGAGTGTGTAACTACAGCAACACAGGGTGAAGCAAATAGGCAGCATCTGCATGAACAGTTGTTCATGAACAAAGGCAGCGGGCGATTAAATGATCCACTGAACTGAAGGAGAAGCATTTAATGGAATATTTTATAGTTAATGTTTCATTGACTGTATTTTGGTGCTAACCTATACCTGCTGTTTAGGATATACAAATGCTATATGGGATAGATACAAACCAAGATAAATATCGACGCTAAGCTAAACGGGGATAAGTTGTAAAAAAGGGTAGTAGAAAGTAAAAAAATAGCAATCATTAAATTTTTATTGAAATTTAGGACGATTTCAAATGATTCACGGAAATATGCGGAGTAAATATAATTTAAGGAAAATGTTCACAAAAACTCCAAGTAAATAAATGAAAAATTACAACAAAGAAATGACACATTTGAAGTGCTGCCAAGTTTATTTCGCTTAACGGTGATGCGTTTTCTTGATATCCTACACTGGTAGCCAATATAGGATACCAACAGAAAGCATTCATTATTAAATGGACAATTTGGAAAGTTTTTTTTTTTTCAATCAATTTAGTTACCTTAAAAGCCAAATTCCTTTAGCATTAAGGCCTGTATACGGCGTGACCCAACAACAAAATGCAGCTAAGAAAATATGCATAAATTATTATGTAAAGTTATGTACTTTGTTCTTTTCACAAGGAAAAAATTCCATGGGACGTTGCTCGTGAAAAAATGTTTGTAGCATGTTTGCTCGTGAAAAAATTATGTTGGTTTCCAATATCGAAATCGAAACAACCCATACTTTTACGTCATAATATATTCGAAATATATTTGAAAACTTGTGAAATTGTGCCTTTTTATACTACAGTTCCATTTAAAAAGTTTACAAATGTGTTAGTGAACATATTATGATGCAAAAATTTGAGGTGTTCCCAATTCAGTGTTAGAAAAAAAAAAAAAAATGACGTTGCCACTTAACAAAATTTTTTTTCGCGGAAAATATAGTACTGCCCTGGTGGAAAAATTTTGTTTTAAATTTCACGACCATTTTTTTGACATGGATTTTCACGGCGAAATCAGCATAGTACCAAACTTATGCATTCCTACTAGAGCGGTACAAATCGGATGCGTAGCGACTCCGCAGTGATATAGATAAAAATACAGTTTGCACCGTTTTTTATTTAGCTCTTTTAGAGAGTAAAAACCAATAAAAAAATTTTTATTTATGTAAGTAAAAATAAATAAATGAAACATAAAACAAAAATCGTAATTATAAATGAAATTTTATTATAAAACGTATGAAAATATTAAAATTTCCCCCTATTTTATGGCATCTAATAACAAGCGGTATCACCAAAAAACGCTTTGGTGCGAATATACTAAATGAAGCATTTTGTCGTGTGTCGCGTTGGTATAAATAAGCCTATAAAAATGTTTTTACATAAAATTTCAATAAAAATTAAAATTTTCCTTCCATTCCATTCCATTTAATTTTACGTAAATTTTATATATATGTAGGTTATTATGTAAGGATTCAGATGCTAAAGTGACTCCGCCGCGACATACATAAAAACGCAGGTGGCACCATTTTTTCAGCTTCGTTTAAAATTTTTAAATAAAAGCCACAGATATGTTTTATTTATGCATGTGAACATATATGTAGATAAATGAAACATAAAATAAAAATTGTAATTATAATTGAAATTTCTTTTACAAAACGTATGAAAATGTTGAATTTGATTCCCCTCCATTATGATGTGTAATGACAAGTGGTGTCGACAAAAAACGCTTTGGTGCAAATGTAACAGGCGAAGCTTTTTGTCGTGTCGCGTTGGTATAAATTGGCCTTTAACATTTCTGTAACTGAAATTTCCCTCAAAATTACAATTTCCGTTTCTTTATTTCGTTCATTTATGCTTATAATAATAATAAAATGCAGTTCATTATCAACACGAAAAAAAAAATATATATATACATATACAGTGCCGGTCAAAAAAATAGCACCAAATTCGAAAACTATGGTCATTCCAATAAAAAAATAAATTCTGTGCTTATTATTTGAACATAACTAAGCGATGACGTAGTACTCTGTTTAATCTTTTTAAGAGAATTTTTTTTTCCTCAAGATAGTTAACGGTTCTCTAGAAATGATCGATCATTTACAAAAGAATCTACTTCAGTGCAGTCAATGAAATAGCACCAGCAGGCTTTTTTAAATTAGTTTTGCAAAATTTTGTGAAAAAAGGGAAAACAAAAGGTAATAACAATTTTGTAATATACTTTATTCGAAATCAAGTAATAATTTTATAAAAATTGTATAGTTATGGGTCGCGGAAAGCATTGTTCGCCGGAAAAACGTGAACTAATAAAAAAATTTGCGTCCGAGGGTAAATCTTATTCCCAAATAAGGAATTTGCTGGGCTGTTCCAATAAAATGATAATAAATGCCCTAAGATTTGAGCAAAAAGTTGAATCTCGTGGTAGGAAGCCACTTTTGTCACCCTTAATGGTAAAGCGTTTAGTACGGTCGAGTAAAGCAAATCCCTTTATGACAGCCACGGAGCTCAAAAAAACATTGGATGTGCCGGCAAGCGTGGAAACTATTCGCCGCAAACTTCGAGACAACAGCCTCAATGCCTGTAGTCCTCGAAAAGTGCCGTTGCTTACCTCTAAGCATGTTGCTAAAAGGATATCATTTGCTAAAGCACATTAAAATTGGCCAAAGGAAAGGTGGAGAAATGTGCTTTGGACTGACGAATCCAAAATTGTCCTTTTTGGCGGAAAGGGTTCCAGATGTTTTGTCCGTAGGCTACCTAACAGTGAATACATGCCAAAATTCACATCAAAAACTATAAAACATGGAGGTCATAGTATTATGGTTGCTTTTCATATCAAGGTGTGGGTCCCATATATTGGATCAAAACCGTTATGGATGCATCGGTTTATGTAAAAATCCTTGATGAAATTATGCTGCCGTATGCTTCCTACGAAATGCCGCTGGTGTGGGTCTTCCAGCAAGACAATGACCCCAAACTCACCAGTAAAATGGCAAAAAAAATGGTTCAACGATAACTCTATCAATGTAATGGAGTGGCCTGCACAGTCCCCAGATTTGAACCCTATCGAAAATCTGTGGACGGACATAAAGAAGGGTGTATCAACAATAAAACCAACAAGCGTTGATGGGCTCTGGGAGGCGTGCAGAAAATTTGGAGTTCCACGAAATTTGAAAGATGTCAGCATTTAGTCGATTCCATGGGAAGGCGTTGTGCCGCGGTAATAGCAAACAAAGGTCACGTGACAAAGTATTGAAACAAACAATTAATTTATCAACAAGATATCTGAGTACAATTTTTGATTTATTTTACCACTATTTTTTTTTAAAAGACCACTACTTTTTGTTAAAAATGAAATGAAGTGCTATTATTTAGACTGGGTAGTTTTTAAGTTTTTTGTTTAAATTAATTAGCAAATTATAAACTGTTGAAAAAACCAAACAATTTTCTTATAATAATAAACCATTAACATCAAAGAATTTATTATCTTGTTTTGAGTTAAATTGGCCCAACTGTTAAACAGATGTAAACGGGGTCAATATAAATTCGTGCGTGGTGCTATTATTTTGACCGCAGCTGTATATATAGATTATTATGTAAGCATTCAGACCCGATAGCGATTCCTCAGCGATATAAATAAAAAAACGCAGTTTGCACCGTTTTTTAGCTTTTTTGTTGGAGAATTTTTGACTAAAAATGTTCTGTTTATACATGTAAACATAAATAAATGAAACATAAAAACCAAATTTTAATTATAATTGAAATTTCTAGTTTAAAACATGTGAAAATGATGAATTTTTCCCCCTCCATTATGACGTGTAATGACAAGTGGTGTCGACAAAAAAAAAACGCTTTGGTGCGAATATACCAAGTGAAGTGTCTTGCCGTATCGCGTCAGTACAATTGACCTTTAAAATTTTTATAAATGAAAAGTCCCTCAAAATTAAAATTTCCATTCCTTTATTTCATTTAATTATGCTTATACATACAAAGTATGCTTTGCAGTAATGCGAACGGAAGTTTTTCATTTATCTCGCTATTGCAGAGTCGCTATCGCTTGCGATTCTTTTTCCCTCTATTGTAAACCCTTTTGGAAAAGCTTTTATACAAAACTTGTCTCACATTTAGACGCGTTTATTACACAGAGTAACAAATTACGAACAATTAAGGACGCTGAATTGCAAACAGTATTATGTTATTCATAGGGAGTTCCTCCTCCGACATTTGCCGAGAATTCTGATCTATTGTAACTATCAACCTCTGACAATGTACATACGATACATTGACTTAGAGAAAGATCCTATTTCCCTTCGCCTTTGAGAGATATTTTTCATGACGTGTCCAAAATGTGTATGAGTATATAATGATTGATCACCATTCGCTGTTCTTCCTTTCCTATTCTGGGCAATAGATGAGTAAAATGCCAAGTTTATTTCTCTAGTTACAGATTTGATAGATTTGCATAGCTTTCACAGAACCCATTCTAAGCAGCGCATTGTCAATTGGATGCAAGAATTTAATGCTTAATCGTTGGTCCCTCCCGCTTTCCCACTTACATTACATAAAATATTTTTTATACATTTAAACTACTCCAAACTGTGCTCCGACCCAGTAACATGTTGAAGGTTTTTTTTCCTCCACTATTAGCAAACGCGGCATCCTTTTGGAAAACATGTTCTCATGCACAGATTTATATAAAAAGTGGTCCACCGTCTTTTAAAATTTTGTGGACGCCAGTAATACCATTCAATTTCGCTTTTGAATTAACGAAAATTTTCGGTTATCGAACATGTTAAAGTTTTTTCATTCCACTATTAGCAAACGCGGCGTCCATTTGGAAAACATGTTCTTATGCACAGATTTACATACAAAGTGGTCCACCGTCTTTTAAAATTTTGTCGACGCCAGTAATACCATGCAATTTCGCTTTTGAATTAACGGTTATCCAAAACTTATTATCATAAGATTTTTTTTTTTTTCGTTTCTGATCCAACTACTTATTTTGGACGTCCGCTGCGTTGAGAATCACCGATAGCCCTAAAATTCCCTTAAAGTTTGCAAACCATTGAGAAATTATTGTTTTTGGTAGAAAACACACGATATTCGTTATTCCTACATGAAACTAGAACAAATTTTGTTTGACTCATAGCATCCAAAACTAAAACACAAATGCCCGAAATGACTTGAGATTTTGAAAGGCGTCTGTTGGCACTTTCTAAAAAAATATATATTTTTATTGAGTCAATTGGACAAGTCAAAGGACTAAGGCGTGATGGGTGATGGGGATTCACACGAACAGGGTCTCGAGTTCGTGGCTTGTCATCTCTCTTTTCGATCTCTCGGGGGTTACGGACAGGCATAGGAACTCTATGTTGTCTATATATCATGTTTGCTGTCCACCAACGCCGATCGGAAAGTGTTTGAAGTTTTTCCACGCCTCCCACCGGTGAGGATGTGCACTTTGCAATGTAGTATTGGCCGTTCTATCTACCAGGGGTCTCCGCACTTGCAGGTATGTAAAAATTTCCAGTATGTACTATTTTTGCTGCAGGGCGACCAATCCCGTGAAGTATGGTATATAAATCAAAATTTAGTATCAGATTTACTGTGCAGCTCTCACCGGGGGGTTTGAGCGATAGTGTGGGGATAAGGAGACTCCGGCGCAGAGTTCCCGCCTGATCATTGCAAGCCTAGTTGAAGCATCATTGGTTGAAACCGAAATCGCTGGTAGAGTGTTTGTGTCGAAATGTTTGTGTTAGAATGTGGAGTTGCATTTTGCAACCGTGTGTTATAGACCCATAGAGTAGCAGTGGTGGAAAGACAGACCTCACCTCCGCCAATGGGTATTATATTCTATACTAGCATAACCAATTTGGTATCTTCTCTCTGGAAGAAGAAGCTGACAGTTGCGTTTGCTTGTTCCCAAAGTTATCGACTCCTATTCCTAGATAGTCCAAGTTAACTTGACTATTCCAGGGGGCGCTGGCAATCGCATTGTAATATGCTTAGTATTATTAGCACACCGTGGGTAAGGAACTAACGCCGACGTTAACGTAAAACTACCGTGGACTCCGTTGTTTGTGAAATATTTGTCGATTTAGCAAAGCAAGCAAAAAAGTTTAGCAAACAATTTACACGATTTTTTTTTGCTAAATATATAAATATGTCTTTTCGGTAAATAACCTTTTTAACGCATTTTATAATTTGATAAATATCTATCGACTTAGAGCTGCATGTAATTATAACAAGCATATAGTTATGCTATATAATTATAACTTCAGACTTTTGTTATTTACTCTGCAAATTTACAAATATTTTTTCCTATTGCTTGCACATGGCGCGATACACGAATGTACTCTTCCAAATCCATAATTTGTTGCCTTGGTATATATATATGTTACCCCATTTCTATACCTCCTTTGCCCAGTTTTATTCCTAAAAAGAACAAATTTAAGAAAATTCCCTTTTTAACCCTTTTTTCTTTGTTGTACTACCCAGAAATTCAAATTCATACAAATTCTCTCTTGCCACCCTACAATGCAGCAACAGAAAAGTTCAAAACTAACCGATCTAACAAAGAAGACACAAAAAAGTTGTGAACATTTTTCTTTATTCTCAACATAATTTCCTTTTAGCTCGATACACTTTTTCCAACGACATTGAATAGCTTCTATACCCTGTTTATATTAAGAATTGTTAAATTCCTTAAAATAGTCGTCAACCGCAGACTCCACCACTTCGTTGTTGGCAAATCTTGCGACCCATTAAGTTTGAAAATAGAAAATAGTCCAATGGATCGAAATCCGGCGAATAAGGTGCGTGATGAAGCAATTCGAAATTTAATTCATTAATTTTGACCACCTCAATAGTGGATGTGTGAACTGCAGCATTGCATTGATGAAGCAATACTTTCTTTTTCGCCAAATGCGGCCTTTTTCCATAATTTCATCACCTAAACGCTGCACTAAATTCGCATAATATTTGCCGTTGATGGTTTTTCTTTTCTGGAGGTAATCAATAAAAATTAAATAAAATAAAAATAATCCCACGCGCATTCACAAAAAAAAAAAACAGACACCATGATTTTGCCTGCAGATGAAACCGTCTTCGCCTTCTTTGGACACGATTTTTCTATTCCAGCCACTGCTTTGACTGTTTCTTGGTCTCAGGTGTGAAGTGGTGGACCCACGTCTCATCCGTGGATGTAAATAGACGCAAAAGCTCGGTTTTATTGCGGTGAAACATAGCAAAAAAAAAAAAAAATCTTTACGATGCTGTTTTTGCCCTATTGAAAGCTAGCCCCATCTTGCGCACAGCTTCCTCATCTTCAAATCTTCGGTCACTATGCGATGTATAGCACCTTTTGAAATGACTATTATTTCAGCTACCTCACGCATCTTCAGGCGACGATTAACATTAACATTTTGTCGATTTGCTTAACCGTGTTTGACGTGGACACCTCAATTGGTCGACCACTATGCGGTGTTCTTCTTGGAAGCTCGTACTGCCGCGTTTAAACTCTGCTACCCAACATTTTACAGTGGTTAACTAAGGAGCAGCCTCCGCCGGAGTAGAATTTAGCTCGGCTTTAATATTGGTTGGACCAAGACCTTTCAAATAGAAAAATTGAATTACATATTGGCGACTAATTTTTTCCATGCTTACAAATTGAATATTGATGGCTCAAATAAAAGTATAATACTAAACGGCGTGGGGCTCTACTTGAACATGTTTTACTCACTTAAAGCATGTTTTGTAAGGAATGTTTTTTTTAACTACCGGCAGCATCGTCTATTCGTCAGGTCGGTTAGTTTTGCGATCGCCCTCTTAATTACATGATTGTAGCTTCATTTATTGTTAGGTACCCCAAAATCCCATGATTCAGCAGCTTCAGCCGTTTAGTCTGAGCAGTCAGTCAGTCTGTTGGGCAACAAAATTATAGAGGGTGAATGACGAATGTTGATACATTAGGAAAATCATCCAATAGCTTTCTTTTTAAATTCATATACATTTTTTTTTTTTGTGACCAAACGTGACACGCGACTATCGTTTGCATGATTCCGGGTTCAGTCCCGCATGTAACTACAACCTATCATTACTTGAACTGCGGTCATTTCGATGTGCCTGACCAACATTTCGAGTAATCGAGTAATCGACAAGTCTTCTAAATGCTGCTCAAAATGTGACGTTCGGCGTTGTCGTTAAACTGTAGATTCGAAAAATAGAATGCGAATGTGGGAACCTCTCCATTATGACATTTATTTGTGGGTTGCAAGGAAATATGTTTTTTTCAATTGTTTTTTCTTTAATCATTTGAAAAATAACACATTTCTATCAAGCTTTTTTAATCGCTAAAAATAATTGAACTTAAATGACTATACTAGGTGATGCCTATGCACATCGTTACTCATTAGGGCTCGAAGCGTAGGGGCGGGAATCGCCTCAAATACAAAATTTCAATTCAAACGTATTGATTTAACAGACCTATGCGACAAATTGAACGATTTTGTTGGAATCACGCCGAATTGAAAAGGTTTCTCCGACGGCAGAGCTATGGAATGAAACCGTCTTTAAGCGATATCTTGGTAGCAACATTCATCAGCTACTCTGTACTTACTGTGTAAGAGAATGCCAGAAAGAAACGCCT
Source organism: Philornis downsi (assembly GCA_019455685.1). Classification (NCBI taxonomy): domain Eukaryota; kingdom Metazoa; phylum Arthropoda; class Insecta; order Diptera; family Muscidae; genus Philornis; species Philornis downsi. The sequence continues at coordinate 17,705 of JAHXMU010000247.1, forward strand.
TTTGGCTCTTGAAAAATCATATAAAAACTTAATGTCATTTGATAAACTCTCTATCTAAATTCTATCAGAAAACAGCCATATGTTAACTGAAATAGTGTGTATGGAACAGGGTTTTTCTGTCAATATCTGGAGTATAGTAAGTACAATGAAAAGTACAGATGGATTAGGTTTTAGAGATATGAAAAATAAACTTTTCAGGCATACGAGATTTAGTTTCAAGTCAATTACTAGTGCGTTGAGCGTCTTTTGGGGGCCTAGAAAATTCGAAATTATGTTTAGTTTTACAAATGAATCTGCAATATCTCCTAAACTTTAATGATATATTTATATTCGTTAAATTAAAAACTAATAAATTTAAATTAAAAAAAAACAACTTTTCTAATTTAAAAGAAATGAATGCGTTGAATTCGTGTACTTCTGATGCTTAACCCTTAATGAAACTGACTATTTGTAGCTCTCTTGCTGCTGATACAGGGTGGCGTACCAATTGTGCTACAATAAGAAATTCGAATAACTCTTTTTTAATAAATGTATTTTATTTATTATTATTATTTTTTTTATTGCATACAAAATTCAATTTTATTTCATATAACTAAGATGATAGACCGTAAATGACCTCCATAAGCCTTCACGCATATGCAATACTTGATCAGAAAATTATTTATTGCGGCCTGAAGAAGGATTGAAGTCGGAACCGCCTCCATTATTGTTTTAAAGGACTGCTTCAGTTCAGTCAATTTCCTTGGTTTCGTTTTGTACACCTCTTGCTTGACATGACCCCATAAAAAAGTCTGGAACAATCAGATCAAATGAGCTTTGGGACGAGCGGAAAGTTGAGTTTCTGGATATTGCTTAAGAATTTTCATTGGAACTCCACCATAATTGGTCGATGTGTGTAGTTGCTCCATTTTGCTGGAACCAAATGCTGTTAAAACGGAAACGTCTTCGGTTTAGTTCTGCTAAGAAACTCCAGAAAGAAGAAAACTCCTTTAATATCTTTAAATAACGGCTCCCCATTGACAGCTGAAAGTAGTGCGGTTCGTGCGCCACCCTCTACAACTAACATTAATTGTTAAATCCAGAATCTATAATTTGACAATTAAGTTCTCTTTGAATGCAAATACAAAGATCTTCCTAAAATGTTCCGGCATCATTCAATCGCCCGTAAAGAGTTTTTAGTGAATTTAACACACAAAAAGAGAAGAAAAAAATGTAAAAAACCAAAGATTAGAAAATAAAAAATAAATACCAAATCCCCTTTTTAGAGAAAACGCTAAACGAAATACATATTTTTAGAATAAAATGTTGTAATTAAAGAGAAATGCAAATGTTTGTTTGAAAAGTCAGAAACTAGTGTAGTAGACGAAAAAATTACAGGCAAACAGAAACTCAACAAAAAAAAAAAAACGTTAATAAATGTGGTAATCGATGTTCAAACCTGTTCCTTTTCGAAAAGAAAGCCATATACAAGGGTTACCCACCCCTAACACAATGAGACAAAGAAACTGTGAAATTATTTTTGAATATTACGAAAATCTGCCAAATTCACGTTTATATAGGATGGCACCCCCAAATTACACACATAAACACACACACCAAATCCTGCCCCTGTCCCTTGTTTCCTGCCCCCTGCCAATAAAATCTAACTAACCCCCCCAAAGAGAATATAAAAATGCAATTTTTTTACACATTTTGTAAGATGTTTTGTATGGGATAAAAAATGTGTTGTAGTCCCTTTGAAATTATTTAAATAATTTTGATAAATTTCCATAAATATTTTTCTATTAAACTTTTGATATACGAATAATAATAATAATAGTAAAAATGACAAACAATAATAAATAAAACCACACACACGATTTAGAACATGCTGGTTATGTTCATTAAATTGAATTAAAGAAGATTAATAATAGCTGTTAAATAGTATTAGGATATTCAACTTTATTATATAACACATTTGTACGAGTATATGGTGAACAATTAACAGATCTATTTACACAGATTGATGATAGTGTTAGACAACATTTGAACCGGTTATGAGTGAATGAAAGGACAATTTTTATTGTGCATACCTCGTTTAAGGCGAGAGCCTAATTTGCGTCTAAGTATATTCGTTAGCAGACCTGAAGGCGCATCAGGTCAATGAAACTGTTCGTGAGTACAATGAACTAGTTCATACAACAATGCCAATTTCAGTAGTGAAAATCGATACCTGGCTACCACCAGGCTTAACAAAATACTGTCGCAAAGGGTACAGTAGCCAACAATAAAAAGTTTTATGACGAGAATTTTCATTTTTATGAAAAGGTAACCACAGACGATGCAAATCCTATAATAGTTATAGAGCAAAACAAAAAAAAAACATGCACTTAGTAGAAAGCACGACGTATTATATGGAATTTTCTCCTTGAATAATAGTTGTAAATGCTAGTAGACACTTAAAAGCGTTTAGAAAATGCCACCAACGATTTCAAGAAGTTCTCTTCACAATATGTGCGATCTTCGATTTCCAAATAAAAGCACCCATTTCGAAGTTTCAAAGTTGCGTCATGCCTTTTCCTCCCGATAATGTCTACAATCTATCTAATTTGTTTTCACAAAAACTAATAATTACTACTAAAGATTTTATAATTCAGGCACCGATTTTGAGAAATACGAGTATATAGAGAATCTACACACATATTTTGTCTAATTTTTCTCCTTTTATATTTTCTAAATAGGATGACAAATTGGTTTAGATCTTTTTTTTTTTTTTTTTTTTTGCAACAGCCTAACAATTTATTTACATGTTACAGGTTTCAGATAAAGTATTGAATAATTAACAAATAAATGACAAAACCAATAAATGTTATAATTTATCAGGAAAGAATCAGATGCATAATTATAAATTTTTGGGGGTTAAGAAGAGAAAACAAAAATAAAAACATCAAACTGAACATAAAATTTAAGACAAAACATTGATTTGAATGTTATAATATTGACATTACGGAAATATATGAACATTAGTGTACGAGTAAATGAGAAACGAGGAGGAATTAAACATTTGATCGATTATACGGATTATTTGATCGATATAATCAAACCATGGAAACATGAAATTATACATTTTTGGGGTTAAAGAGAAAACAATAACAAAAATATGAAACTGAACATAAAATTTAAGACAAAACATTGATTTAGATGTCATAATATTGACATTACGGGAATATATGAACATTAGTGTATATGAGGAAACAGGAGGAGGAATTAACTGCTTAATCGAATAAGCGGATTATTTGATCAATACAATCAAACCACAACATGAAATTCTTTAACTAAAGCCTTACTTTCCGTTCTGTAAATGAGACAATTAATTAGAATCAATTAATTTAATTTAATGTTAATTTAATTTGTTTTCTTTCTTTCAATCCATGGACGATTGCTAAGATATAATGCCATCTAAGAGCAACTCTAGGTTGATCTGTCCTCATTTCATAACATAGCAAACAAAAATACTTAATCAGCAATTTAATCGTTAGTGGAAAATTGTGACAAAATCATTTTTTTCACGCTGCAATAGCCAGTAATTCATAACAAGAAATAGAGCAATATCTAAACTATGCATTGTAGAAGTATAAGATGTAGAAGAGTTTTATAGAACTGAAATTTGTCTATTATGAAATTCAGTTTTCAACCACCCTGTTGCTGTACAGAGTAATTCGTAAAGTACCGAGCCTTAAGTATACAAGAACATAGAAAACCAATTCATGAATATTAATGGTAAATAAATAACATTTAAGTTTATAATTATAAACGGATTTCTATAATGGTATGGAAATAGTCAACACATTGAAACTAATATGATCAAAAGTTCAAACAAAAAAATTCGATATTTAGCTCTGCGCTTTGAAACTTTTACGTTTTTGGGCAACAACACTACAGTTTTGATTGATAGCATACTTTTGAAAAAAGCCTAAAAAATGTTGGAAATACCTTAAAGAGTACCCAATGACTACACCATTTCCGATTGAAGTTCGAATAATTCCAATTGAAATTCGAAAGTTTTAATTGAAATTCAAGAATTCCATTTGAAATTCAAAAGACATCAATTGAAAATCCAAATTTCCATTTTAAATTCAAAAGACATCAATTGCAAATAAAAATTTCCATTTGAAATTCAAAAGACATCAATTGAAATTCAAAAGACGTCAATTGAAATTCAAATATTCCATTTGAAATTCAAAAGACGTGAATTGAAATTCAAAAGACTTCAATTTAAATGCAAAACACATCAAATGAAATTCGAAACTCGTCAATTGAAACTCAAAACTCATCAATTGAAATTCGAAATGTATCAAAAGGTATTGAGTTAAAAAAAAAAATTGCAGCATTTTAGCAGAATGTGCAATCAGTTTTAGTCGTTACAGAAATTACTCAGTAAAATATGAAAACAACAGGTGGTGGTTAATTTCGTATAAATTATTGAAATTTATATTGAGAATCCAATGAAAATATTTATATATTATTGAGCCCTAAAAGTGCTTCTCATGCAAAAACCTCATTTGCGCTTCAACTCAAATACTCAAAATGAAAATTTGAAATTTTGAATGCATGTGAAATTTTCAATCACCCCAAAATGAATAAATTCATTGGCTCGTTTGAACGATTAAATGTTTAATAGCTTCTTTTAAATTAGCTATAATAATTAGGAAACGACTTATAGAACAGCTTCGAACAACAAATAAAGGAAAAATTGAAAAAATCTATATATTTTAGAATCTATTAAGTGTACAAGGAAAAACAGCCGATGGTAAAAAAACAAAAAAAAACATGAGTATATGTAAATTTTTCTGTAGACTAAAAAAGACTTAAGCAATTGTCGCCAGGACGTTAAATATAAAAAAATATATATATTTGAAAAACTGAAAAAACAAAAGAAAAAAACAACAAAACTGAGAGAAGAAATAACAACAATAGAAGAAAATAGAAATTTATAAATGTCTTTTTAGAGAGCATTAAATGTTTGGGCTTTACCGGAAATAAAAAAATAAAACTTTGACAACAAACCTTATATACACATACATACATACACACATAATGAAACAACAAAATGAAAAACAAAAAAATACCCCCTATAGAAAGAGGTATTAAATAGAAATTTGAATTAAGGAAAAGAAAATGTAGAAAAAAACTCACCACAACAACAACCCTAAAAAATCCAAATGATTGTGAAGCAAAATAAAAAATAAAAAACACAAGAGAAAACGTAGCCAAATAGACTTAATAAATATTTTATATGTTTTCACCAAATGACGATGAGAATAAAAATCAACTCCAACATAAAAATCACACAATCACACATTCACACTAAAATGAATTGATTACTTGTAATTGTAAAACTAAAAAACGAAAAAGAAACCAAAAACAAAAAAAAACACACAAATCATTTATATTTAAATTCGTAATACGCAAACAATTACTCCGACAATCAGTGTTTTCTATTTAATTACGGTGAAAAAGAAAAACTGCGTAACAAAAAAAAAAGGCGATTCCTAATGAACAAATAATCATTTACATCATTTCTTTATTCATTACCGTTATGGGTTCAACAAGCAAAGCCGAAATGTACGGGCAGGCATTAACAACTACAAAACAATTAACTAAAGCGCACCTAAGCAGTTAAGTTCTGCTGCGGAACTTTTGCTTTTAGTGCCTGCCAATTCATTTCCGGTACATAAAAAAACAGGAATTACCTGCTTACTACACCTCTCACGAGTTCAAAATTTGTTTCTCAAAAGAACAACCGAAAAAAGCAAAACCAAAATCAACCAAAAAATCGGGCGTAGGGACCAACCTAAATCAGCGCGAATGACTCTCAATTAAGGGACAAAAAAAATAAATTCTTCAATCACACTCAAAAAAAAGGAGGGTATGCGATTTTATTAACCAAAAACAAAAACGAAAAAAAAACATTAAAAACCACCCGACAACGGCAAAAAGGGGGTTTTTTAATAAAACAACAACAACCACAACACAATTGAAAACATTTATCAATTATAAACCACGCCTAATTATTACGATTAACAAAAGCAAAAGAATAACAAACAAACAAAAAAAAAAACAAAAATAAAGCAACAACAAATGCAACAAATGACAAAAAGAAACAAAACAATTACAAAATAATCAGCCTGCCTTTAATTAATGTGTTCATTGAATGAAAATTAATTAGTTTTTTCTTTCGAAGTCAAAAAAAGGACAACAAATCCAAGAAAAAACGAAAAACCACAAACAAACAACAACACAATCGAAGATAACGAGGGGTGAAGGAAAATGAAAATTGAACTCGTTCAACATAACAATCATTTAAGCAGCAGCAGCAGCAGCAACAACAACAACAACAACAAGAAAAAGCGCAACAGCAAAAATCATCCATCATTAAGAGATTTCCTTTTATTTTCTTTTTCTCACTAAAAAAAAAATTATTAATAAATTGCATTGTCAACATTTTCATGGGTGTCCCAACAAGAACGCAAGATTTAAATTTGAAATAAAACACAGATATTTAAAAAAAAATCGTGAAACTTTATTATATCGTAAAGTAGACAGAATGAGGTTATGTATGGAACAACACATCAGGTAGATGGCCGCCGCGGCTTTGCTGGCACACACGCGATCTTTTAATGAAATTTTTCAATGACCGTTTTGCATAAATGCTGCAGTATTTCATTAATGCAGCATCCAATTTCCTCTTTTAAGACTTGAGTCATCGTAGGCTTATTCACGTAAACCATAGACTTCAAAAAACCCCAAAGAATAAAGCCTGATGATGTTAAATCGCACGATCTAGGCGGCCAATTCTGGTCTCCAATATAACAAACAATAACACGACCGGGAAATGACTGATGCAACAATTGAATTGTTTCTCAGGCTGTGTGATATGTGGCGCCGTCTTGTTGAAACCACATGCCCTCCACATTCATTTCTTCAATTCTAGGCACGAAAAAACTGGTCATCATTTCACGATACCGAACTGTTTGCGCTTGACACGCCTCATTTTCTTAAAAAAAAAAAGGTCAAATCCACACCACACAGTGACACGTTGAGGATGCATTTGCTTCTCGTGAATCACTCGAGGATTTTCCTCACCCCAAATGCGACAATTCTGCCTATTGGCTTCGTCAATCAAGATGGAAATAGGTCTCGTCACTGAAGATGATTTTATCGGCAAAATCAGCATTTTCATGTTGTCTCTCCAATACCCAATTAACGAACTCACATCGCTGTCCATGGTCAGCTGGCTTCAGTTGCTGAGTCAATTGAACTTTGTTTGCATGAAGATGCAAATCTTTCGTCAAAATTCGCTGCATAGTGGATTTGGAGACACCAATTTGCTGAACTCGGTGTCGAATTGAGGTGGATGGAGTTTGAGCGACATCATCACATACAGCTGCGACATTTTCGGTTGATCGACCTGGTCGAAGGCGCGTTGTTGTCTTTACATCACTAACAGAACCAGTTTTGGCAAATTTATCCATTAATCTCTTTACAGTTGACTCTTTTGGAGCATTATCGTGACCCATAATTTATCGCAATTTCCGAACTGTGGCCGCAAAACTTTCACTATTTGAGTAAAATAATTTCACAATGAGAATGCGTTGTTCATTCGCATTTTTACTAACCTCGTACCTTCTACTAGCAAACAATAGCAATTGTTCAAATTGAATTGTTCACTTCGAATGGCGCCAAATTTAAATCTTGCATTCTTATTTAGACACCCTTTATATACTCCTCTACATTCTCTAATGCTTCTTGAAAGATTCTTTGTGGCTATATATCAGATGCGCCACTAAGTCCTCGTCGTTGTTTTTATAAAAATGCAACCTTATTATGAAAACATGTTTACGAATGATTCCTTGAAAGTATTGCCCATCGCTAGCTACTACTTTTTCTCATCTTATTGGCAAAGCTCGAATTCCGTCACGGTGAAACTGTTCTTCTCTTGAGGCTATCCACTAATCTAGCTGGTTAGCCAGACCGCGTGCCATCGAACGGAACAAGTGATAATCGGACGGCCCAATATCCGGAGAATATGGCGGATGGAGTAAGACCTCCCACTTCAGCGTTTCCAGGTAGATTTTAACGGACTTGGCCACGTGAGGCCGACCGTTGTCATGCTAAAGAATCACTTTTTTGTGTCTTTCCGCGTTTTTTGGGCATTTCTCGCAGAAAACTCGTCTCAATCCATTTAACTAAATTCGATACCAAGCCGATGGTTTCGCTTGGTTTCAGCAGCTCATAATAAACAACGCCGACCTGGTCCCACCAAATACAAAGCATAACCTTCGCAGCGTGAATATTCGGTCGAGGCGACGATGTAGAAGCATGAGCGGGTAGCCCCCACGATATTCTTTTCTTTGGATTGCGGTAATGAATGCATTTTTCATCACCAGTTACAATATGATGAAGAAAACCTCTTCTTTCTTTGTCGCTGAAACAAATGTCACAGGCGAAAAAATGACGCTCAACGTCTTTTGTGGCTTCAGCTCAGAACGAACCCAAGTTCCTTGCTTTTGAGTCATTCCCAACGCATGCAATCGCTTCAAAATGGCTTGGCAGGTAACTCCTAATGCTGAAGTAAGCCCTACCTGCGTTTGACACAATTCAGTGTCTTCGAAGGTTTTTCGTGTTCCATCATGCGAATGGTCGTCAACATCAAAATCATCGTCTTTAAGGCGAAGAAACCAATCAGGACACATTGTTTCACTTAAAGCAACATATCCGTAAAAGTTCTGAAGCTCTCAATGAGCTTCAGCCGACGTTTTCTTCGATTGGAAGAAGTAAATCAATACTTCCCCTACATGACGATTATTTGGCACAAATTCATACATACTCACACAACCAAAAGAAAGAAAGCTGGCGCCATCTATTGGCAGCGGACTGCGGAAACTTAGTTGCGCACCTAATATTAAAGACAAGTGGAGAAAGAATGCCCAACACCTTTCGATATTGGGTTATCTCTCTCCTGCTATCGCCATCAACCAAAATACGTGCTGTCTAATACCAATATAGGCTTTGAATTATTTGGATTTTCTTTTCATCGGCAGCCAAAGATGTATGAATATTGAGGAGTTTGTTCTGCTGAATCCCGTGCCGAATGCTTTTTCATAGTCTATGAAACATAGAATGATATCTTTTTGTACATCTTAACAATTTTCTACAAGTATGTACAATAATAATGCCTCATTCGTGCCCATTCTCCAAACTGTGTTTCTCCCAAGGCGGCTTCGCTGTATTTTCTATAAAATCTATTGGGTAAAACTTTCAGAAATGTTTTAAGGGCATAACTTATTACGCTTATCAGTCTGTAGTCATCACTGCAACTGTTTCTTTGGAACAATGATGAACGTTGATTTCAGCCATTCTGGAGGATATTGGTCTACGTTATAAACATGTATAAAAAGAGCTGCTATATTATCGTCAATAAATTTAAGAATTTCAGCTGATATTTGATCGAGAGCGGCAGGTTTACCAGACAATTCTTGCGAAAATTGAGTATTGTTATAACTTATCAATTGCGTGGATATTAGTTCAAGGGGGTTTTACGTGAGTTTCGCCGTGAAGGCCTTACTTTACTAGGAATAGGACTATCTAAGAATAGGAGCCCACAATTTTTGGGGCAGCCTTTTCTTTCAGGCAGTAGATACCTGGCAGAAGTCCTTACTTTACGATTGCCAGTGCCACCCCTGGGATAACCAAGTTGATTTGGACTATCTAGGAATAGGAGCCGACAACTTTTGGGACAAGCTGCCGCAACTGTCAGCCCTTTCTTCCAGGCAGAAGATACCAAATTGGTTAGTTATTAGTATGGAACATAATCCAATTTGACAATCTTTGCTAATCCGTAGGTCTGTAGCACATGGTTATAAATGCAACTTAACATTCGAGCACAAAAATTTCAAGTTCAACCAACAACTCGCGTGATGCTCGCACTAGGGAATTGAAAGTACAAGGGCGGTTCCAAATCTAGCCGACCTAACAAAAAAGACACAAAACAGTTGGGAACATTTTTCTTTATTTTTCAATATAATACACTTTTTCCAGCGATATTCAATAGCTTCTACATCCTTGTTATGGTAAGAACTATCAAACTCCTTAAAATAGCCATCAACCGCAGACTCCACATCTTCATTGTTGGCAAATCTTTTACCACCGAGACATTTTTTCAATTTTGCAAAATGGAAATTAGTCCGAGGGACCTAAATCTGTTGAATAAGGTGCGTGATGAAGCAATTCCAACTTTAATTCATTAATTTTGGCCATCGTAATAGTGGATGTGTGAACTGGCGCATTGCCTTGATGAAACAACATTTTCTTCTTCGACAAATGCGGCCGCCTTTTTCCCCATAATTTCAACACCTAAATGTTGCAATAAATTAGCATAATAATATTCGTCAATGGCAGTTTTTTCCTTTCTGAAGATGATCAATAAAAATAATCGTATGCGCATCCCAAAAAACAGACGGCATGATCTTGCCTGCAGGTGGAACCGTCTTCGCCTTTTTGGACTCGAGTCCTCCATTCCAATCCACTGCTTTGACTGGTTCTTTGACTCAAGTGTAAAGTGGCGGACCCATGTCTCATCCATGATTATAAATCGATGCAAAATTCGGCTTTATTGCGATGAAACGTCGCCAAACACTCTACTGAAACATCTTCACGGCGCTGTTCTCTATTGCTCTATTGAAAGCAAGCGCGGCAGCCATCTTGCGAACTCAGCTTTCTCATCTTGAAATTTTCGGTCTAGCACTTCTTGAAATGCCTATCATTTTAGCTAGCTCATGCACCTTTGGCCGACGATCATTCACTGCGATTTTGTGGATATTCTTATAACTGCGTCTGGCATGGCCAACTCAATTGGTCGACCACTACGATATTCGTCTTGGCAGCTCGTACGGCCCCGTTTAAACTCTGCTCCCCAATATTTGGCAGTCGTAGAAGGAGGAGCAGACTCCCCCAGGGTACAATTTAGCAATGCTTTAATATTAGTTGGACTGAGACCTTTCAAACGGATATATTGAATTACAAATTCACTGAGATCGTTGGCTTTTGATGGCTCAAATAAAAATACTAAACATTGTGGCGCCTTGAACCTTAAAACATATATTTTATAAGGTTGCCAGCTTTAGGATTTTTGACACAAAATTTTTTTTTTTCAATCTACAAGCACCATCTATACGTCAGTTTGGATAGTTTTGGGACCGCTCTCGTGAAAATACATTAAAATAAGCACAAAGAAGTATTTTTCATAATAAATAAAAGCTTTTAAATTCCTTCGTGCGAAACATAAATTTTTCTACAATAGAAGGCAGGACCTTACCTTAAGAGTCCAGTCTTATTTAAAAAGGTTTAACATTCAGTTCAAATGGTTCCATAATATGGCAATGGTTGCGCTTATTAGTCAATATCAAATATTTTCCTTCTCCAATAATATTCTGTCTCATTTGTTATTTTGGATATACTTGTATGAAACCATTGATCGTTTGTTTAGGAAACATCTAGAGATACAACATTTATCAGCCACCTTATCATTGGACAAATTCATATAAATCATTTCACAATCTCATGGAAAATATTTCATTTTCTTTTTAAGCTATGTAACAAAGAACTATTCGATGAAATGAAAATGTTTGCGTATTAAACTACAAGAAATCTCTAGATTTAAGGACTCTACAAAACAACAAAGAATGAACATTCATTTTACCCAAAAAAAAAATCAATATAAAAGCAAAAAAAAAATAAATAAATAAATAAACGGAAACCCAAACACATGTGGAAAACCAACCTAAGAAATCCAGATAAGCGTAGATAGATGTATTCGTAATTTGTAATTCATTTGTAATTTAGTAAAGAAAACACAATAAATAGAACTAAACAATTTAACATAAAATAACAACAAGGAAAGTATATGAAAAAGTAGAGCAAATATTCTAAAACCTAACGCCGCAACAGGGCCAAAAGTTCAGATATGTTACACCTGAGATTATCTTGGTTTTTAGGCCGTAAAATCCAGGTCAGGCAACAACTACACACATACAAATGCGAAGTCATTAAATCTTGTCTCTGGCAAACTTAAATTGAGCAAAACAACTGCCAGCCAGGTCTAATGGAAACAAATTCATGAATAATTTTTGCATTTCAATTGGGAAAAGACAAGCACAGTGGTTTGAAAATATCATTTAAATGAATAAATTTATTTTCCTTTATTGTGGTAGCCAAGATTTGTTGGGGTAAACAAGTCGTTTATAGCAGTACTTTCAATCAAAGCTTTTATTAAAAACTTTTGCATAAGAAAAGCGTGAAAGATTTCTATTAAAGTTCATCTCTATAGTTCTTTCTTTGTTAACTTTCTATACCTGTATGAACTAAATGCAATGAAATATTGTATTGTATAGAAAAAGGTGTATCCAACCATATGATGCACTTTAATTTTGGCACAGCTAGTATGCCACCTATCCTACGTAATCTGCACTATTTGGCAAACTACCGCAGATATGTAGACAGCTACATACAACAGATTTAATGTCGTTTCAAAAAGTTAGACTCTTCGTATTTGTCTTCTTTATGAAGATGCTTTCCTGTATGGGATTGTTCACGCAAAAGAAGTTTTATTAAACATTTCTTGTACGAATTTGAGGAAGCAAGAAATTTTCCATAAAATTTCACAAACAGATTTTTATGAAATTTTGAACAATCGTAATTATTAAGGTGGCTGTCATCTTCATGTTCCAATATCGGAAAAGTATAATTTTCGAATAGTATGCCACCTATCGTACGTAATCTGACCTATTTGGCAAACTATCGCAAATATAAAAACAGCCACATACAACAGACTTAATGTCGTTTCAAAGGGTTAGACTCTTCGAATGAATTTTCACACAATAGAATTTTCATTAAACATTTCTTGTACGAAATTTGAGGAAGCAAGAAATTTGTTATGAAATTTTGAACAATCGCCATTATCAAGGTGGCTGTCATCTTCATGTTCCCATATCGGTAAAGTATAATTTTCGAATAGTATGCCACCTATCGTACGTAATCTGCACTATTTGGCAAACTACCGCAGATATGTAAACAGCTACATACAACAGATTTAATGTCGTTTCAAAAGGTTAGACTCTTCGTCTTCTTTATGAAGATGGTTTCCTGTGCGGGAATTTTTGCGCAAAGAACTTTCATTAAACATTTCTTGTACGAAATTTAAGGACGCAAAAAATTTCCTATAAAATTTCATAAACGAATTGTTATGCAACTTTGAACAATCGTAATCATCAAGGTGGCTGTCATCTTCATGTTCCAACATCGGAAAAGTATAATTTTCGAATCGTACGTAATCTGACCTACTTAACAAACTATCGCAAATATAAAAACAGCCACATACAACAGACTTAATGTCGTTTCAAAATGTTAGTCTTTTTATCTTCATCTTCTTTATGAACATGCTTTCCTGTACGGGAATTTTCACACAATAGAACTTTCATTAAACATTTCATGTACAAAATTTTAGGAAGCAAGAAACTTCCTATAAAATTTCACAAACGGATTGTTATGAAATTTTGGATAATCGTAATTATCAAGGTGGCTGTCATTTATCATGTTTCAATATTAGAAATGTATAATTTTCGAATAGTATGCCACCTATCGTACGTAATCTGACCTACTTGGCAAACTATCGTTAATATATAAACAGCCACATATAAGAGACTTAATGTCGTTTAGAAAGGTTAGTCTTTTGTCTACAATATAAATTATTGCAAAGAGCTTTCTTAAAAAAAAAAAAAACTAGAATGTAATAGAAAACTAAATACTATTTCATAGCAAATGTGATCCAATTTCTATGAGAAATATAGATTCTCTTCTATAAAATATATAAAATCTTTTCCACAAGGCATTTTTTTAATACAGTGTTTTGATGAAAGAAAAGATTCTTTCCAAACGGAAAGAATTTGTCGTTCGCGCAAAAAATATTTCCTTATAACAAACATGCAAGCATATCCATAAGAAACAGAATCTCTATATAGAATAAACATATTCTATATAGACATATTTCTATAGGGAATGAGGATAATTTATTATAGTATAATTTTCAAATTTCAGTATAACAACTTCCTGCAAGAAGAATTGTCACTTTGCTACACGGAAAATTACTTCTCTGTAATAAGAATTGCCACTTTTCCGTAAGAAACGTAAATACGATAAAGACAAATGAAACATTTTCGTATAGACACATTTTTATAGGAAATGATGAAATTTTTTTGATAGGGAAATGGTCCATAAGGAAAGTAGAAATTTTTCAAAAACGTTTCTCTATAATAACGATCGCCGCATTTTCGTAAGGAATGTAAATGCAAGAAAAAGAAACACGTTTTTGTGTGTGCAAATGTAGATATTTTTCTATAGTAAATGAAGCAAAATATACAATCTTCACGAATACACTTTTAACATTTTCTCAAAAAAGAAATATACTTTTATATGCAAAATATATAATTAAATGCAAATAAGGTTGGGAATTTTTTTTAGCTTAACATTTTTAAGCTTAAATAATTTTTTTTATAAGAAAATACTTTTCTATAGGAAAATTTTAAACTTGCCCATACGCAAGATGATCACTTATTTATACAGAATATAGACATTTTCTTAGAAGGACACTAGAAAATTTATGAGTTTATATGCAGTAGAAAAATCATCATTTTACACTTTCCCATCTAAGACGACTTTTGTACTGCTTTCTACACAGCAATAATAACAAAACAAAATAAAACAAGGTATTAGCCAAAAAGAAGAAGTCTTTTCAATCTCTTTCAAACCACTGTGCCCCCAACCAATTACGAAACATCAACTACCACAACATGATCCAAAAAATTTGCGGTAAAATGTTAAACAATTGAAAATTATTCAAAATAAGAACAAGCGGCAAAAGAGAAAACCAAAACAACATTAGAAGGAAAAGGAAGGAATGGAGAATGAATATTTAATAAATAATTTTAAGAGAATAAAACCCAAAAACAAATTGTATGTAAATTGTAAGTTTAGTTGTCGCCGCCGCCATCGTCGTCATTATTGTGGCGTCGTCATCAGCATCTTACATGTTGTCCGTCGGCGTCATCGCTGTCGTTGTCGTCGTCGTCGCCGCCATCCTCGTCGTAATTGTAATCGTTGTTTGTCGTCGTCATCGTCAATGTATTTTTGCGTGTCGTTGATGTCAGTCATTACGTATTGTTACAACAACAAGCCAGTGTATTTTGTATTATTGTATTTAAATAACAACAAGAACAACAACAAGAAAAGCAACACTACCACTAATAAACTACCGCTATGACACTAAATACAACAACAATCACCACTACCACCACAACCACCTTAGCTCAGAGTAAAGCCAACCAAAAAGAATATTAAAAAAAAAAACAAAAATAACAACAACAACAACAGAACATAAACCAACTGAAGAAAACAAAGAAATTATACGCTTAACAAATAAATGTGACAACAAGAAATAGAGATAAACCACTAACCAACTATCCCACAACGACAGAGGATCATATTAAGTGCAATATTCGCTTATTTGCAGCAACCGCAACAGTGGCTGACACAATTATTGAGACAGATGATATTTTGAGGTGGATTTATGCTATAGCAAAAAAAAACAAAAATAAGGCCGAGACACTTGTCTGCGAACAAAAAAAAACACTAATGCAAAATCTATTAGCAAAAATTAAATTTTCTAAAAGAAATGCATACAATTTCTTTATCAAACTTAGGGTTCACTTTCTTTAATGAATCTCTGAATATTTCTATTATGAAAACCTCTTCAACTCGGGCAGTATTCTATGGGAAAAACATTATTATAAAAAATGTTTATTATTCCATCCGAAATTGAAATAATAATATTATATTTAATATTAGAAGGATTGCAACTATTCCGCAAGGAAAGTTTAAAATTTTCTGTAGAAATGCATATTATTTTCCCTATAAGACACATAAACACACATATGTATGGCGCTTATATAGGGTGGCGCATAAGTAACGTTAACGGCGACTATATTGAATGCTTTGCTTTTAACTCGTGAACCAATTGCATCTTATATGGGAAAGGATGTAACATATGTAAAATTCTTTGGAAAGACCGCCTAGACTGCTGAGAACGTCGTCTGGTGGAAATTCCGGAATTTTCCTCAATACTTGCTAGCCCTCGAGCAATGGTCACTTCATTTCGAACTGAACGAGGCTTTCCACCACGCGGAAGATCACAGACAGCCGCTTGTTGACCACAACGCTGAACCAATCGGTAAATTGTTGGAGCGCTAGGAACATTTCGAACATGAAAGAAATTTCAATATGATGTAAATAATCAAATGCTGACTTTCAAAGTAAAATTGAACAACTTTGGTTCTTTGTTCAAGTATTATTTAGCTAATTCTGTAAAAAGACAAAAAAAAGTTATTAACGTTCCTTATGCGCCACCCTATAGAATGGAGTACTATAAGTACTCAAAACTAAAGTCAAAACCGGTATATAGAAATTTAATCAATTTGCCACAATATATTTATTTGTTTTTCAGATTTATTAATTATTAACACTTTGCATATAAATTATTATCTATTTTTGATCCTGTAAAAGAAAAGTAACTTTTTTGAAAAATACACGTATTTTTAGACTCTCCTATTAACTTTTCTTTAAAGCAAGGTATTTTGCTATACTGGAATTAGGCCCTCTCCTTTTGTTGTAGAACAAAATGATATAGTTCTATAAGAAAAACTGATGCATTTATATAAGAAATTTTCTACTTTACCTTCTCTAACATCTCTATGGGAAGTTAGTGTAAACTTATCTATAAAATATGTATAAATTTGTTTATAAGAAAAGTAAACGTTTTTCGATAGAATAGTGCAAAATTTTCCAAAAGAAAAATTCAAATTTCCTTAAAGAAAAAATGCTAACTTTTCTATAAAAAAAATATAAACTTCTCTAGCAGATAAATGTGAACTGTTTCATAAAAAGGTTTATATTGTTGGACAGGAAAAAAATTAACTTTTCTATAAGAACGATATAACTATTTCTATAAAAAGTATAAACTTTTCCATAAGAAAATAAGTAACCGTTTTATAAGAAAAGTATATACTTGCAAATACATTCTTACATATGAACAAAATTTTAACTTTTCTATAAGAAAAGCGTAGACTTTGCTTTAAAAAAGGAATTACCTATTCGATAAAATTTAAAAATGTTAAATGATAAAAAAGATATACACATTTCCATAACAAGTACAAACTTTTCCATAAGAAAATAACTAATTTTTTTATAGGAAAAGTATATACTCAGAAGCATATTCTTATATATGAACAACATTTTAACTTTTCTATAAGAAAAGCGTAGAATTTTCTATAAAAAGGGAAAAAGAATATAAATCCGTCAAAAAGAAAATTATAAACTTTTCCAAAAGAAAAGTATAAACTTTTCCATGAAAAGTATAAATTTTTCCATGAAAAGGTATACATTTTTTCATAAAAAAATATAAACTTTTCCATAAGAAATGTATAAAGTTTTCCATAAGAAAAGTATAAAATTTTTTATAAGAAAAGTATAAACTTTTCCATAAGAAGAGCATAAGATTTTCTATAAGAAAAGTATAAACTTTTCTATAAGAAAAGTATAAACT
>JAHXMU010000247.1:35909-49034 GCA_019455685.1 Philornis downsi
ATAAGAAAAGTATAAATTTTTCCATAGGAAAAGTATAAAACTTTACCATAAAAAAAAGTATAAACTTTTCCATAAGAAAAGTATAAACTTTCCCATAAGAAAAGTATAAACTTTTCTATATGAAAAGTATAAACTTTCCCATAAGAAAAGTAAAACCTTTTCCATAAGAAAAGTAAAAACCTTTCCACAGGATAGGAAATTCCATAGGAAATTTAAAACTGTTCGATAACAAAAGTATTAATTTTCCATAAGAAAAGTATAAAGTTTGCCATAAAAAAGTTATAAAGTATTTCCTAAGAAAAGCGCAACTTTTCCACAGAAAAAGTCTACAAGGTTGTATGTATTTTTTATAAGAAAAGTGTAAGCATTTACATAAGAGAAGTACACATTTTTCCATATGAAAGGCATAGATCTTTTTGTAAGAAAAGTATAAACGCTTCTACCTATATAAGAACAGTGTAAACGTTTCCATAAAAATGGTATAACTTTTTGAAAGATAATATGAATATGTCTAAACAAAAAATATACATTTCTCTATACAAAAAGTATTACATTTTCTGTTAGAGAATTAGAAAATTTTCTGTAATAGATTTTGCCACAAGAAAAGTATACCCTTTTTCCTGCGAAAGTTTTAAAAGTTAAGGTTTTTCATAAAGAAAAATCATAAATTTTTCTATGAGAAAAGTCTATAAGAGAAGTATTTTTTTCATAAGAAAAGCGTAAGCATTTCTGTAAGCAAAATGTAAACTTTATGTAAGAGAAGTGTACATTTTTCCACATCAAAGGTATAGATCTTTATATAGATGTTATATATTGAAAATATAAACACAGATAAATTTTTCGGTAAAAAAAAGTCTATAAGAGAAGTACAGGTTTTTTTTTTTTATAAGAAAAGTGCAAACTTTTCCATAAAAAAGAAATATAAGATTTTCTATAGAAAAAGTATACACTTCTTTATATAAAAAAGTACACATAAATTTCTGTAAGAAAATTTTAAATTTTTCTATAATAAAACAATGAAGGCTTTTCTACAACGAAAGCATAGACTTTGTTTTTACTTAAGAAAAATATACTTCTTTATATAAATAATATATACATAATACTAGTATAAACTTATCTATAGGAAATGCGCAGTCTTTTTATTAGAAGCATGTAAGAAAGGGAAGGAAGTGGCAACAGTTCCCTTTTTAAATTTCTTAGATATTTATTACGACGCGAAAGGAAAAGAGGATTCTGAAACCGAAATATATTACTGTACGAATTACAGAGCAGCAAATTTCTAGTACATTGAAATAACAAAATAAATTTGAAAACAATTTTCACTAAATTTCATCTCTCCATACATACTCGTATTGACGATAAAACTTCTTCATTTATAAACCGATAAATATCAATGTCCAATTATATGATCCTCCGTTGTTGTTTTCCAAAGAAGCGAAAAAATCTACAAAAATCATTGCAACATTTTGCTCAACAACATATAATTAGAACAATTTAGTCCTTTACAAAAATAAATACCTACGATTGCGAATATTTTGAGTTTCAGTTTTTAGGTAAACAAAAAAAATCGTCGTGGTTTCATTTGCAAATCGTACAAACAGGAAATCGTAACAGAAGAGTAGTCTGTTATTCGGATTCTTTATTTTATTATTATTATTATTAATGTTGCTTTCATTTACACATCAAATGCATTATTTTAAATAAATAAACATAAAAATTTAAAAAAAAAAAAAAAGAAAAGACAACACAACAACAATGCAAATAAAAAAACAAAACAAAAAACGAAGACAAAAACATAAAATGAAAATTAACTGATGAAAACCAAATCTCATGTATGTACGTATAGTTAAGTAGTTAACTTTAAGTAAAAATTGTATTAGTAAATTTGTAATTGATTTTTTTTAGAGAATATTTTTTAAAAATAAATGTTATAGTTTAGTTTGTGATTGATTTATAGTAATAAATGGTGAGCCATGTGTTTTATTTCAGAATGGCAAAGGACCAAAATGATAGAAGCAAAAATGTGGTGTTGTCACCTAAAACTCAAAGGTATTTATTTTTAATTTTATGTCATATTAACCCAAAACTTATTATACGCCCTCTACGTATAATAAGTGGACTTATTTGGGACTTATTAAAATTGTGCCCAAATTAGGGGTTATATTTGTTCGAACATAATTTCAGTTTAAATCACAATGTATTGTCGTCTGTGTACGGCGTTTTGTCTCAAGTAAGATGTCAATACCTGATATTTTAGTTTAATAATTCCCCTTAAAATATTGAAAAATATAATCATTCCCTTTTGCATTTTCGGTGACTGTGACTTTTTGGCATTCATTTAAAAGATCTAAGGAACTTTATTAAATATACTTGAACAAACGTTAGCATTTGTGCTAAAGGGGGAAAAGGGCCGATTGTTGTTAGCGTCGATTGGTCAACCGCTATCACGGTTGACGTGGATTGCAATCGATCTTCAGCGAAGTTGTGGTTGTTATGATGTGGACTGTATCTTTGGTAAAGGCAGATTTCAACTGTTTTGCGGTAGCGGGTTAGCTCTAGGAATTGAGTATAGCCTATATATAAGATTATACAATACTTATTTGCAATCCAATTTCTTAAAAGAACACTACCCTCGTTATGATAAAGAAGAATTAAGGTCTTTAATGGATGATGAATTTAATCAATACTTAACAGCTCATTTTACCTTTTATGAGTCAATCCACGCTGAATTACGGAATCTATAAATAGATTTACTAGATTTAATAAACGATGTCTTTATGATTTCTATAAGCTAAGCATACGAGGGCGGTCCCTAAGCTAGTTGGCCTAACAAAGAAGACACAAACAAATGGGGAAAAGTTTTCTTTATTTTTGAAGATTATCTCCTTTTAGCTCGAGACACTTTTTCTAGCGACATTCGATAGCTTCTATACCCTGTTTATAGTAAGAACTGTCAAACTCCTTAAAACAGTCATTAACTCCACTTCTTCATCGTTGGCAAATCTTTTACCACCGAGCCATTTTTTCAAGTTTCAAAACAGAAAACAAGCCAAGGGAGCTAAATCTGGCGAATAAGGTGCGAGATGAAGCAATTCTATTTTTATTATTATTATTATTTTATTTCCATATCGCAATCCAAAGCCGCATACGGCCAAATTGATTACGCAGACCAACATTTGGCGACACATGCTTGAAATTTTACAATACAGTTTTTTAAAAAGTTTTAATAATAATTATTATAATAATAGTATTAACAGTATTAACAACAAATATGGAGAGAGATAGGATATACATATAGAATTTGTAGCATCAACAATTTATAGTGAAGTATAATAATTCTACAAGCAAGACATTAAGAGCTTCTTAAATCCAAAATATGATAGTGAGAATCTTCTGTGTTCATATGGAATTATTGAATTCCATAATCGTACAGTACGAAATCGAAAAGACCACTGCATTATTAGCGTTCTTGCCAATGGAAGTTGTAAAATATTGGTTCTTGAAGACCTTTCAAATACAAATTTGGAAACTATGTACTTGGGTGTGCCAAATTTCATACTTTTGTAGAAAAACAAAATAGTTCTAAGGTCGATCAAGTTTTCAAATGTGCATCCGTGTATTCTAGGTTTGCGAATGTCATCAAAATTTACGGGTTTTGTTTCTTTATCCTCTTCCTGTTTCCATATTTCTTTAAATATAGCACCCGGTCCTAGTCCAAGGCCAATGGCCACTATGTTGTCATAAAAAGTTGAGTTACAGTAGCAGATGTAACTTGCTTAATTTAGCCGGTGATAATATGCTATTTAAATATCTCCTTAACACCAGATAAGTGTCCGATGGCATTACTAGAGGTGGCCTAAGTTAGAAACCATGAACTTCCAGGAAAAATCTGCGCGTGGCTCTCAATTCAATAACACAAACAATTCAAATTGCAAAGAACTCAAAGAACGCAAGCTGGTTATTTGGTTACAATTGTAAACTATGTAATTCTTAGGAATTTTTATAGTGTAAAATATTTTACCGATTGATACAAGCAATTAAGAAAATATAATTTGATATGACAACAATATTTAAGGCTTTAAGATCATATGTATGAGGGATACTACAGAGATATGTGGTAATTTGTACTATAAACTGATATTACGCTCACTTTGCACGATGAAGCTCCTCACATAAAAATATAATAGTGAAATTTGAAGCTAAATTTTCCACCCGATAGTGTCGCGTTATCCATTCAGTGGTTTCAAAACCGCCGGGATCTAGCTATGCTGTCCGCTGTTAAATACCTATTATCTGAAGTGTTATTTATTTAATGAAAGGTTTGCTATTTACGAATATGGATCGTTTAACAACCAAAGAACGCGTCAAAAAATAGGTAAAACTTACTACAAAAATTGGCATTCGATCGTGGACATTTTTCATGCATTACGGGGTGATTATGGTCGTCATAATCGACCTACTGTGCAAGGAATTGGCAAGACTACAAAGAAATTTGAAGAGACTTGAAGCGTTACAGATGTGGTCGGGCTTATGCATCATCGCAATGTAAACACTGGCGAACATATCGCTTCTAGGAGTGAAAATGTGGCGAATAATCCGAATTTCAACTCAGAGTTACATAGAGGGTTGCCCATATTCAACGGACCCATGTTTAAAAAAAAAAATCAAAGAAAAAAATAAAAATTTGGCGGTTGGCAATCTTATTCATTTAATTTGTTCCAAGTAGATTTGTTTACATCAATTTTTGAATATGATATCTCTCAAATGGCCGCCTCTGGCGTTGATGGCGTATTGTGCCCTTTTTGCAGCATTTTCCATCGTTTTCGCCAACATTTCGGCCGGAATAGCGGCTATTTCTTCACGAATGTTGTCCTTGAGCTCTTCTACGGTCCTTGGCTTGTTAACGTAAACCTTTGACTTCAAATGTCCCCACAAGAAGAAGTCAGCGGGCGTCAAATCGGGCGAACGCGGTGGCCAGTCCAAATCACCACTTTTCGACATCAAACGGCCCGGAAACAAATTCTTCAGAAAATCGATTGTTATGCGACTTGTGTGCGGTGGAGCGCCGTCTTGTTGAAACCAGAACTGCCTCATACGCTTTCGACGAATAATTGGCATCACAAAATTGGTCATCATGTCGCGATAACGCTCCTGGTTGATGGTAACAGCATGGCCATTTTCGTTTTGGAAGAAAAACGGCCCAATGACCGTTTTCGCACTAACGCCGCACCAAACTGTGACTTTTTCGTCATGAAGAGGCAATTCTTGAATCTCCTGAGGATTTTCAGTGGCGTAAATACGGCAATTTTGCTTATTTACGGTCCCATTCAATGTGAAATGGGCTTCATCGGACATGATAATTTTGTTCCAAAATTGCTCGTCATCATCGCCCATTTCGATGACTCGTTGGGCCCATTCCAATCGACGAAGCTTGTCCGCAGGCAACAATCTTTGCGTCAATTGAATTTTGTACGGGAACAAATGCAAATCAACGCAAATAATCCGTTGTAAAGTGGACCGAGCCATGCCCAACTGCTGAGAACGGCGTTTTTGGGATGTTCTTGGGGACCTCTCAACACTGGCTCGTACGGCAGCGATATTCTCGGCCGATCGCCTTGGTCGACTTTTATTTGGCCTCTTCGGATTAGAAAGAGCCTCACCAGTCGAAAATTTTTCGTATAAACGCTTAATGGTGTTCTTAGAAGGCGCACTTCTCACATTTTTTAATATTTTAAAAGCACGTTGAGTTTTCACAATTGACTTCTTCTGTTGAATGTAAATTTCAACTATTTCAGAGCGCTCGCGTGGCGTGTATTGTTCCATGGTAAAAATCTGCTTGGACTGACGCTTCAAACGCGGTATGTCATTAAGCGATCTGACATCTCTGTCAAAAGTTATGGCGTTGCCAGATGGGTCCGTCGAATATGGGCAACCCTGTATATGGTTATGGTTATACGATAACTGATTTTTTTTTTTTTTTGCTTGCAATTGAAAATTATGAACTGGACGATATGTGATTTCTACAAGACGGTGCTACGACACCACACAACAGACCGATATTGGCTTTATTGTATGAGAAGTTTCCAGAGATTGTAATTTCACGTTTTGACGACGTCAATTGGCCACCAAGATCATGCGATTTGACGACGTTAGACTTTTTTTATAGGGCTACGTCAAAGACGGTGTTTATGCGGATAATCCACAAACGCTGGAGCATTTGAAAACCAATATTTGTCAAGTTATAGCCAAGATACCGCCCCAAATGTGCGAAAACTACCTCCAAAGGATCCACCGGTGCAATCAAGCCAGAGGCGGACATTTAGATGACATTGTATTTCATGCATGATGGTATCGTTTAAGCATTGTGATGAAACTTTCTAACGCTTATCAGAACAAACAGTAATATTGTGTTGCGTGAAAAGTGCATCGTTAATTGAGAGTGATTTTTTTTTTCATTTCATTTATTTAGGTCTATGAACATATAAATCCTTACAGACTAAGATTTGGCATAACATATTTAAAAAAAGTTATGTAAATATGTAAATTATTTTATTTTAAATATATAAAAAGGAGCAGCTTAAAGCTATTTCTAGACATACAAATGTCTAGGTAGTGAATTGCGTGTTTATTTCTTGCAATCCCATCTAGGATATTGAATTTAATTAATCCACGATTTAAAGCACTATGCTGGACATAATTTATGTAATGGTGTGTTACATTAAATATATAATGATATCTAAGTGATCTCGGCGGAACATAAAACGGTATAAGCGACAATAATTGAGAACAATCAATTATACCAGCTATTATATCGAATATAAATAACAAGGAATAATAAATACAGCGATATTGCAATGGCTGTAAGCCCAGTAATCAGCATCTAGAAATATACGGAGGCACAAAATCACTAAAATTAATTGAGGAGAGAGCAAATTTCAAAAAGACCCTCTGAATTCTTTCTATGCGTGATATATTGACCTGGCAAAGGGGACTCCAAACAAAAGAAGCATATTCCAGCTTTGATCTTACATAGGAAATACGAGTACACACTATTTTTAAGGTACAGCGGCGAGCACATGTGGATACATAATTGTCAAATACAACTTAAAACGCTGTAAAATCCATAAAAATTAGCCGAATGCTACCAATTTTTTTTCTTATTTATTTAATTTTATTTGTATAAAAACAAAAAACAAAACAAATTTCTTCAGTATAAAAGCATAAGTTCTAATATTAACGCAACATAATAAAAAAGTCGATGTATCCACTTTTGCACGTTTTAAAAATATCTCTTTGGGTATGTTTTTTTAGTATTTGGTCCAGAGTCCCTTGGATTTTATGACGCTTCTTACTCTATTTGGCATAATTTCAACCAAGTTTTCTATATGGCGCTTCGGAATACTGGTCCATTCTGTCTGAACCCGGGACCACAGTTCATTTAAATTTTGGGGGGGATTTTCGTATAGGGCCAGCCTTTTCTTTAACAAAGCCCACAAATTTTCGACCGGGGCTTTGAGCTGGCCATTGCATGGTTTGAAACTTTTGCTTTGAAGGCCAATCTTTGACTTTCTCCTCCGGATAGGCACTGTGGTCTACAAAATCGGGTAAATTTGTCTCTAAAATACGTAGATAATGTTCTTTTCTTGTTATATCGTCGATTTTTACCAATGGTCCGAGGTTCCACCATGTGAATGAGGCCCAAATTATCAAGCTACCCCCTCCATGCTTCATGGTTTCTTTGACCTGGTGTTTTTTCAAAGTCTCATGTGGACGGTGCCAGTAGTACTCTTTACCATCCGACTGATATCGATTAATTTTTGTCTCATCTCATATTACTCTCTTCCAGTTATCCACGCTCCAATTTTTTGTGCTCCTTGCAAAGTTTAAGACGATCCTTCACATTTTTATCGGATAGTGCAGATTTCTTTTGCTTAATAGCCGATGTTAGGCCAATTTTTTGTAGGGCTCTTCGTGCTGTCCACTCACTTACAGGTTTGTTTATGGCGGCTGCTGCCTGCTTTGGTGTTTTCGCCTGTTTATTAGTCAATAAACGTTCCATGGCTCGAGCATCTCTCTCCGTGAGTAAGCTGGGACGCGATTTTTTTACATCTACGAATTAACATTTCGTCTCTTTCGCACTTGAAGCACTGTCCGGTGGCAAATTCCTAATGTTCTTGCAATTTGCCGGGCTGACTCATTATTTTTTGTCATTTCGACAATTTGATTTTTCGTTGCAACCGATATTTTTCTCATTTTTCACGATCTGTTTTTTTTTTCGGCAAAAAATCAACAACTGCGTGACTTTGGCAAAAATTATTTGTTTTTTGATCGCACAACTCAAATAATACACAGCTTAAATAACGGTAAATAATCCACTTGCTTTCTTTCACTTTTCAATGTTACCAGAGTAGAAAACATACCTTAGATTCTCGACCAAATGCTAAAAAATCATACCCAAAGAAGATATTTTTAAAACGTGCAAAAGTGGATACATCGACTTTTTTATTATGTTGCGTTAATATTAGAACTTATGCTTTTATACTGAAGAAATTTGTTTTGTTTTTTGTTTTTATACAAATAAAAATCATAAATAAGAAAAAAAATTGGTAGCATTTGGCTAATTTTTATGGATTTTACAGCGTTTTAAGTTGTATTTGACAATTATGTATCCACATGTGCTCGCCGCTGTATGTGGATCGATGAAATTGAAACAATTTCTTCTAATATACGCTAGTATAGAACAAGCTTTAGGGATAACATAATTTATATGCGAGGTAAAAGTCAGTGCCGCATCAAAAACAACAGCTAAATCCATTTTGCATTCAGCAGTGAGGAGTCTGTAATCACCAATTTTGAAAACCAGTTGAATTGGATTACGAGACCTTGAAAATGAAATATGGACACATTTTGATAGATTTAATGAAAGTTTGTTTAGGGAACACCAATCAAGAAGATTATATATATCATTCTGCAGATCTAGGGCCTCAGAAATATTACAAATTTTGTGATATACTCGTCTCTTTAAGTCATCTGCATATAAAAGAAGGTTTACTTTTTTAAGTAAGTAACAGAAATATCATCCATAAAAATATCATCAAATAAACAACAAAGGTCCCCAAATACTATCTTGCGTCACGCCAAAATTTGCAGATATGGAAGAGATTCATAACCACTAATTACGACTTTGCTATAGTCTTTGAAACTATATTATATATGTATACGTCAGCTCACCTTTGATTCTACGTATTAAATTTTTTTAGGTGCATTTTACTAATTAATACGAACTCTAAGCGGTTGTACTCACGAGAGTAACGAAAATGTTAAATTTTTTTAAAAAATTATTTCATTTTTTCGATTTTTGAATTTTTCTTTGAAAATGATTTTTTTTTTTTACTTAGCGCGGAAAATAAAAAACTTTAAATCGGAAATTTGCGTTTTCTCTATTGAATATATGGGGTCAGCTGCTAAACATCTATAATCTGAAGTGTTATTTATTTAGTGAAAGGTTAGCTATTTACGAATATAGGACGTTTAACAACCGAAGGACGCGTAAAAATAGTTAAAACTACAAAAGTGGCGTCTCAAAGGTAAGCTTTCAATCGAACTAAATTTTCTACAGCGATGAAGCTCATTTCTCACTCGGCGGCTACGTTAAGAAGCGAAATTGTCGCATATAGGGCTCGAAGAACCCAGAAGTGATTGCGGAAAAGCCATTGCATCCGGAAGACGTGACTGTTTCAAAAGGATCTAATGTTGCAACCTATCGAGAGGCTATCATTTAAATCACATTGTATTTCGTACATAATGGCAAGATATATTATACTGAGGCAAAATCATATCAATCAATCGAAATCATAGCTTTATGTATGCTTTATTTAGCTTTGCTTGAGAAAAAAAATGGATAACTCCATATTTCATCAAACCTTATAAATGATTCGATATGTATGGGTTCAAAATTATATGCACATGTGAAGTCTACATTTTAAAATGTTATTAGGTGCGCAACTAAATTCTCGCTGTTTTTTTGATAAAAACGCAACCTTATTTTGAAAACATGTTTACAAATGATTCATTGAAAGTATTGTCCATCACTAGCTGCTACATTTTCCCATTTTTCTGGCAAAGCTCGTATTCCGTCACGGTAAAACTGTTCATCTTTTGAGGATATCCACGAATCTAAACATTTCTTGATTTCGTCATATGAGTAGAACTAATGGTCAGCCAGACTGTGTGCCATCGAACGGAATAAGTGATAATCGGACGACGTGATATCTGAAAAATATAGCGTATGGGGTAAAACTTCCCATTTCAGCGTTTCCAGGTAGGTTTTAACGGGTCTGGCCACGTGAGGCCGAGCGTTGTCATGCTAAAGAATCACTATTTTGTGCCTTTCCGCGTATTGTGGCTCAATCCCACTAACTAAAGTTGATACCGGTTCCCAGTGATGGTTTCGCTTGGCTCCAACAGTTCGTAATAAGTAACACCGATGTGGTCCCACCAAATACAGAGCATAACCTTTACAGCGTAACAATTCGGCCCAGGCGACGATGTAGAAGCATGACCGGTAGCCCCCACGACTTTCTTTTCTTTAAATCCATTTTTCATCATCGGTTATAGTACGATGAGAAAAACCTTTACTTCTTTGTCGCAGTTCTTCACAGGCGAAAAAACGACGCTCAACGTTCCTTGACTTCAACTCAGAAGGAACCGAAACTTTTTAATTGTTCACAACGCATGCAATCGCCTGAAAATGGCTTGGTAGTTAACTTATAATACTGAAGTAAGCTCTGCCTACGTTTGACACGGATCCCCATCAAGCAGTGCCGTCAGTTCAGTGTCTTCGAAGGTTTTTCGTCTTCCTTCACGCGAACGGTCGCTAACATCGAAATCGCCACCTTTAAAGCCATGGAATTAATCTCGACACGTTGTTTCACTTAAAGCAGCACCTCCGTAAACATTTAGAAGCTCTCGACGAACTTTAGCTGCCGTTTTCTTCGATTGAAAGAATAAAATTAATACTTCCCGCACACGGCGATTATTTGGCACAAAATCATACATTCGATATTCACACAACCAAAAGGATATGACGTCAAAAGAAAATCTCTATTGTGCCGAGACGGTATGTTTACCATATGCTTAAGCTTGGCTTATGCCGCATAGGTTATGGCAGAATAGACTAGGATTTACAACTGGCGCCATCTATTGGTAAACAGCGGGAACTTATTTACGTACCTAATAACATAACCTAATTTAAGAGTACGATTTTGATCTAAAAATACCGAAATATTGTGCGGAGTTGATTTTCTTACTTATTGTTGATATTTCATTACTAAACGTATCAAATTTTCATTAATTTTAACATAATAGGGAAGACCCAAGTATAGCGGTTTTAAACAAAACCCGGTTATTTAATTAGATTGTTTTTCTTGTAGCAATTAGGTTTAAGTATAATTTTTAAGGTTGGTAGAGTTAGCCTTTTTCCTTTTTTTATTCCATTTTTCTTTAATTGCAGAATTTGTTTATATAGGGTGATTTTTTAATCGTAGTTTTTTTTTCAAATCGAATAAAACATTCAAATTTGCATCATGTATTAAAATTTTTTTATTGCAATCGATAATTTGGTCTTTGCTATTTAATTTTTAAAGATAATTTCATGTAAATGTTGTCCGCGGCTCCGTCTCAAAATGTCCATTCGGAAGGTCCAATGTTTCGTCACTTTTTCGAGCATTTCGGCCTGTATTCGGCTTGTCCACATAGACTAACGACTTGACATAACCCCACAAGAAATAATCAAGAGGCGTTAAATCGCAAGGTCTTGGGGACAACTCACAGGGCCAAATCTAGAGATAAGTTGCTCACCAAATTCATCCCTCAACATATCCATTGTTTCGCCCTGATGAAACCACATGTCAACCAAGTTCAATTCAGCCAATTGGGGCAAAAAATCATACGCCGTTGACGGTAACGTTTCTTCCACGGTCGTCTTTCAAGAAAAATGAACCGATGATGCCACTGTCGTTTCTTCGGGATGCATCGGTAATTCATGTATGGCATGTGGCTGTTCATCACTCCAGATGCGATAGTTTTGCTTGTGTACGTATCAGTTCAGCAAGAAATGAGACTCATCGCTGAACACAATTTTTCGATAAAACAGCGGATTTTCATTGAGCTTTTGTAAGGCCCATTCACCACAAATTAGACGTTGTGGCAGGTCATTCGGCTTCAATTCTTGAGTAAGTTGAATTTTATAGGCTTTCTAACCCAAATCGACGTGTAAAATTTTCCTTGTGGTTGAGTAATACATGCCCAATCACTGAGAACGGCGACGAATTGATATTTCACGGTCGTCATTAACGCTGGTCGCTACGGCTGCAATATTTTCCTCGGTACGCACCTTACGCATGCGAGTCGATAGTTTTATGTCCAACAAAGTAAATTTGATGCGAAATTTGGAGATAACAGCACGAATTGTTGATTCAGTAGGTCGATTATGACGACCATAAAATGGTCGTATCAAACAATGAACATTTGTCACAGAGCATGAATTTTGATAAGAAATTTCAACGATTTGCAATCGTTGCTCGTTTCTTAGTCTTTCCATGATGAAATGGCAGAGTATACTGTACACTTTTCACTTTGACAGATGACGTTTGGACGCCATTACCAACCAGTGCTGCCAACCTGAAAAACTTAAATCTTAAAAAATCACCTCATAGTTGTGATGAAGAATTGGAATATTAACTTTTCGGCACAAAATTTTTTTATTTGTAAAAATTTCTCAGTAAAAGAGTTTCTCATAAAAAGAGTTTTAACTTAACTTAACGCGTATTGTCACGAAAAATGGGATTTCCTTTAAGCTGTACGAGTATACTACACTGCAGTAATTTTCAAGGGAATTATTTCAGACTGAAACACTTTTTTGATAACAGACTTAGCGAAAAAAGCTAAACAAAAAAAAAAAAAACGAATAATAAAAAATTCGTGAAAATTGCCATAAAAAATCTTAAAACTAAATTCTATTTGTAAAAAGGCTAAATTTAGCAGGCAAAAAGCTAAATTGACAACGCTGGGACCTACTAACCCAATACAAAAGATATTAATAAAGCAGTCTCATTCACAAAATGG
>JAHXMU010000247.1:54034-102372 GCA_019455685.1 Philornis downsi
TGTGACACTTTTCTATACGAAAAGTGTCTTTTGTGACACTTTTCTATACGAAAAGTGTCTTTTGTGACACTTTTCTATACGAAAAGTGTCTTTTGTGACACTTTTCTATACGAAAAGTGTCTTTTGTGACACTTTTCTATACGAAAAGTGTCTTTTGTGACACTTTTTTATACGAAGAGTGTCTTCTGTGACTGTTTTACATATGAAAAGTGTCTTCTGTGACTGTTTTGTATATGAAAAGTGACTTCTTGTGACACATTTTTACACGGAAATCTTTCTTTATTTTGTATTAGAAGAATTTCTACACGAAAAGTTTCATAGTTTGAAAAATCTTTGTAAACAAGCTCTCACTTTGAAAAACAGATACGGCCATAAAGCTTGACACATGTATCGTCAGCTTTTTTAAGTTCCCTAGCATGGTTATTGAAATCTGAAATCTGTGCGACCCCAATATTTTTCTGTATTTGCCCCGGTGGCCCATTATCGAAAATGTCTGGGGCATTTCTGAAATATACTCCGGGCAGGTTCGAAAAAGTTTTATTTATAATTTGGTTATTTTATTATTTGTGGCCATAATAAGAGGCTCCAAATGGATTATCTAATGCCTCCCACTGTATGTGGTGAGTTTCTCTCTACCAGTCCACTCACACATGCCGGCTATAGCAGCAGTGAGTCAGCGAGTGAGGCAGCAGTTCAAAGCTAAAATCGACAACTATGAATGAGATACTTATGGCTCTGCCCGTGAGTGTTGTTTTCATTTTGTGGTTGGAGACTTGGCTCTTAGATGTGTGCGGAATCAGTGGAACTTCATGGGTTAGTCTTTATAGAAACTTCTTACAAAACGGCCGTTTCGTCTCTTGCTAGCGCTTTGGCAAACAGCAACGGGCTCAACAATATCGCGTGTGAAAAAAGCGTAAATCGAACAACAGAAAATCAACTCGTCAAATATCCATACATGACCACTAAAGTAAGCGGTCATCGGTCAATGGTCAGCTGTTTATGAAAACGGTATGTGTCTATCACGGAAGTAAATCCAACAACGTTTTATACACCCTCTCCCACTCTCTTTCATTCGCTCTCTGACATTCGTTAGTGTGGCGAGGAAGGGATAATCAAATGTTTCCTGCAATAACTGTTATTTGTTATTGTAGTTGCTGTTATAAGTGCTCTAAGGGCTTTTTGGGTTGTGGTTGACCAAATTCCAATTTGCAAAGGGATCGTCAGCTGGTTTCGCTTTCGCTCCCACCCACTTTCCAGTGGACCCAATATCGAAAAAGTCATTAAACTTGCAAGCATTATTTTCTTGTTGTTTTGAATTCTTGTGATGGCGACTTCGTCATCTTTAAAATTCGTCCGAACTGCAAATGCTTACTACAACACACCCGCTTGGAATTCTTCTTCGCTTCGTTTGTTGACGGTTTAAAGGCGCAGCCCTCTCCCTACCGGGAGAGAAACAGCAAAACAAAACAAAAAAAAAAAGGCCGCAAAACATCAACAACAGCAAAGGCGAAAAAAGCGTTTGCTGCAAACGACCACAAGAGGCGTGCGAAGGCAAAAAGCAGCACAAATAACTTCACTGTCTAAAAATATTTTAAACACAAAAAGTGGTGTGGTATGCAGTGGAAAAAAGCAACAACATGACAAAAAGAAAAAAACGCGAAGAATTAACCTTAGGAATGTTGTTAGATTCACACACACACACACGCAGAGACGTAGTTGAGGGCCGTCATACACATAGATGTGAAGAATGTTTAGTTGATGTCTTCTTTCCAATCTGTTATCTTGCTCGAATAATGGAAGTGTACTAGACATGCACTCTGTTGGAGTCATCCTATCATCGCTCTGGCGAAGGGTTCTGCTGTTTAGGGCTTTCAAAAAATTTAGCTGCATTTGAAAGCATACGCAATTCTACTGTTTTGAAATTCTGATCCTAGAAAACTGTTTCGCTTCACCCTTACCAAAGAGAAAATAGGGTGAGGTAGTAAATTTCTAATACTAACAAATTTCAAAAGAACATGTTTGGACAAAGAATTCACTATGTCAAAATAAAAAAAGACAACAATGTGGTAATTCCAAGGCTTCAAAATCCCATCGCTATAGATTAGTTGCATAATTTGGAAGCCTCCCGTCCATAGGCAGATCTGTTAAACACATGGATACATGTGAAGAAAGTAAAATATTGCGATAATAAACAGTCAACAATCCAGCAACTGCAAGGCTTCAACATTCCAGCTATGTATTTTAGCAGCCATAGCATAGCCTAAGTCTGTTTTTCAATATTTTCAGTACAGGAGTTAAAAGTTTTGAATCTTCACTGAAAATCAGCAGAAGGTGTTTTTTTGGAAAACTTTGCTACAGATTCCAAGGAAATGAATTTTTTTACTTAGTTGTTAACAAAAAATAATTGTTTATTCGCGCTCAAAAGATATTATCGAAAAAGACACTTAGGCTCTTATGAATTGTTGAACGAAAGAAAGTCAAAAAGTTCAAGTTGAGTCAGGCTATCATTCCAGATTAAGTAAAAAACTTTACGTTTGGGGAAAAACATTAACTCAATTTATGTTTATCAAAAAACGAAATTGTAATTCGGAATAAGAGCTTAACTCAAGTTAGGAAAATAAAATTGTTTCTTTATTTTTTTGGATTAACGACTTAAGTTGATTTAGGCAACGATGAAAAAATAGTGCTTATATTTGTTGTAATCCTAAATTGACTTAGGCAGTTATGCCAAAACAGTCATTTAGAAAAATAACTTAAGCTGTTAGATTTTTTAGGATTAATTGCCTTCCTAGAAGAGATACAAACATGAATAATTTAGAGTAAATAAATTTAGATACGCTGAATACGATGGTGCTAATAACTCAATTGTGTCCTAACTCGAGTTAGGCTGTTACGGGTTGTGACCACAGATATAACGGGTTATCCATTTTTCAGTTTCAAAAGCAAAATTTAATAAAGCACACATAAAGTCATGATTTCGATGAAACTTTTATTTCATTACAATGCTTGGACCCTTTCATTATGTACGAAATAAAATGTCATTTAAATGGCCGCCTCTGGATTGGCTACAGCAGTGCATCCTTTTCAGATAGTTTTCGACCACATTTTCGCACATTTCGGGCGTTATCTCGACGATAACTTTTAATTCGATTTGCTCGGAAAGAGTTTCGAATATGAACCCAATTCTCGATTTATAACATTTCGTTGCATGATACCTTAAAATAAATATCAACGTTAAAGGAACTACAAATTTATGTATGAAAACACTTTGCTACACACTCGTACATACATGCATATCCAAAATGTTTTCATCATTGTCAAATTCGTAAAATATAGAGTGATTTTTTAATCGTAGTTTTTTTAAAAGTCGAATAAAACACTCAAATTGCTCAAAAATTCCATTTAATTTTTAAAGATAATTTCATATAAATGTTGTCCGCTTCTTCGTCTCAGGAGTTTGACTGTGCTTACTATATGCAGGGTATAGAAGCTATTCCGTATCGTTGGAAAAAGTGTATCGAGGTTAAAGGGAGGTTGTGTTTAAAAACTTTTCCCAACTTTTTGTGTCTTTTTTGTTAGGTCGGGTAGTTTTGGGACTGATCTTGTAAAAAAAATTCATGGCTTTTGCATCATGATAATGCACCTGTTCACTCATCTTTGCTTGTGAGGGATTATTTGCCAAAAACAAAGTCATTATCATGCCTCAGCACCAGATTTGGCCCCCTGCGACTTTTTCCTGTTCCCAAGATGGAAGAGACCCATGAAAAGATAGCGTTTTGCGACGATTGAGAGGATAAAGACTGAATCGCTGAGAGCTCAAGGACATACCAAAAAGTGCATATCAGAACTGCTTCGAGGATTGGAAAAAGAAAACGCTGGCGCAAATGTATTATATCTGAGGGGCACTACTTTGAAAGGGATAACATAGAAATTGATGAATAAATAAATATTTTTTTGAGAAAATGAAAATTAACCTTATTTTTTAAACACACCTCGTACATACTCGTATATTGTGTACAGTTTTCAACCATCTTTAGATTGGTGGGCTTTCGTGAAATTTCTTAACAAAAACTATAAAAAATTTTGAATTCTGAATATTTGGCCGGACGATGACAAGAGTTTGGACAAAGTGAAACTTCGTCAAATAATTTTCTTACTTTGTTTTGAATATGTGTGGAGATCATATGGCGCTGAGCACTTCCTTACACAGTAAATAAGAAAATTTTTCAAACAAAATTTGACTACCAATTTTAAGGACGTACTATTTTCGCATACATGTGGTATACTTATTTTGAGTATATTTTCAACCCAAATTGTAGTATGTTTTTTTTTTGAGTGTATAATAAAAAATTGAACTGAAAAAACTAACTGCATACTTTTTAGCAGGATAGAAAATGGTCATGGTGACAACATTTTCTTTTTTATCCATTTCATAACATGAAATTTCGCATTTCGTTTATAATGAATAAATACAATGAAAGTGATAAGCATGTGATCCTTGAAATAGTTAATGGTATAATTCACAACTAGCAATCAATAATCGAGCGATTAAAAGTGAATTAATGGCAGCAATACAAGATTATCTCCGACACAAATGCATTAACAGAAAAAATGTGGTACTTCTGAACAAAGAATAATCAATCTGCTTTTGAATTGTTATGCAAATTGAAATTGTTGTCCGACAATAAACACAGACTGACATACAGATGTATGTCCAAGCACACGTATAAATGTGTATGCATACACGCATATATAATTCTGGAATTTCTGTTATGGATAATAATAATAATTCGAATTGAAAAAATAGAATATTTACTTGTTTTCTCAATCGAAATAGGCACCCTACGAAAATTAAGTTATTAAACTGGATTTATTACAAATCACAACATGGGCATATTTGTTGACAGATCTTGATCAGTGAATGTATATAAATATTTCGCTACTGTTTTCAGACATCTTTAAATTGGTGGGCTTTCATGAAATTCCTTGACAAAACTACAAAAAATTCTGAATATTTGGCCGGACAATAACGACAAAAGTTTGAACAAGATAAACTCTGTGTATGCTAAGGCATTCTAAACAATATTAAAGATATTTTTCCTTCCTATAGTTGCGGCAGTTATCGAGATATCATGTTTACATAAATATTGAAAATTGAGAAATGGAATCATATTTTATATTAGTTTCCAGCCAATCTAATCTTGTGATTACATTTTAAAGTTAAACTTAAAGCGAACTATGATTTGAGGATTGCAAAAGTGTTTTTAGATTACCCATAGTTTAAGAATACCGTAATAAGAATTTTCGGAAATGTTATTAGAATAATTTGATCGAGATATCTCAACAATTGAAACCAACATAACTAAAGATTATTTTACAATGTGACAATGTTTCTGGCAGACAGGGCTTTTCAAAATAGTTTAAGTTGGCGTTTCTTTCAGATTTTGCAACCTGATACTTCGACAATTGCGTTATAACCGATCGATTCACTGAGAACTCGTGTCGGGTTTATATTAGTAGAAGTTTAAGAAAAGTAACTCCTGTACTTCTGCTATATCGCCTATAATCACCCCATAATTTCGGATAGGAAAAACTATTTTCGGTCTGCTATGGCCTGTGACAACAAAAAAAAATATTTTCGGTCTACTAAATATTCACATATTCACATAATTGAGAATAGCTTCATGGTTCGAATGAATTACTTCGCAAATAATTTCGTTATCTCAGCAAAGAGTCCATTTTTTAACTTCCACGTGCATTGTTTGTCCACTCCTCATCTACGTCAGAATTTCCATATGGAAACCGAATTTGTGGATCTATCGCGTAGGTCTACTTAAAATTCGTAATCTGACTAAATCTATCCAAAATTGCTCATCCCATCCTTTCAAGTTACTCATACGCCCAATTGAACATTCTATCCGAATAAACTACGATTGGAATTGCTTCTGCAGTCCCAGATGCGAATGTTGTTACACTTTCAAAGATTTCTTCACGCCGAAAATTTATTTTTCCTTCTTGATTATACAAGCTGTAATCTACGAATGAGTGATTACACCTTGAACGGAGACACTCTGAATACGAAATGTCTTTGTAACCAGGAGCACTCTTCCTTTCTATGCGAAAGGTCAATGGCTAGAAATTTTTTTGCTTGGAAAACCTTTGACGGGACACATTCCCATAGGGAAACTAGCCTTAAGCATTTCTTTTCAACAATATTATCTGACCAGACACATTTCACATGAAATGTCGCCGATCAGACAAAATTCTATAGAAAAAGTCCTACAATACATATCTCTATAGGAACATAGGGAGGCCTTTTAACAAAAAGGTGTGTGACCAGAGATTTTTCTATATGAAAAGCCTGTTATCAGGCATTATTCAATATCTATCAAAAATATCTGACCAGATGCTTCTTTGTAAGAAAAGTCGTTGATGCGACATTTTTCTATATGAAAATTTCCTGACTAGAAACTTTTTTTTATAAGAGGCATTTTGGAAAAACATGTCTCATTAGACAGTGTTATTTATAGAACTGCCCTTTCCACAATAATTTTGTATATGAAATTCTCTGACCAAGAAAAGGTCTACGAATACATATTTTTGTATAAAAAGTTTCCGATCAAAGGTGTTTTTTTATTAAAAATCTCCTAATGATGAACTTTTCTATACAAGAAGTATCTGACCGCGCACTTTTCTACTGCTCAAACTGGAAAATATCTCGCCTGACACTTTTCTTCATGAACTTCTTGAACTTATATAATATAACTTTTCTATATAAGAAGTATTTGATCGCACACTTTTCTATATGAAAAATTTCTGGCAAACAAAAAAAATATTTCGGCGGACAGTTATCTTTATGAATAAATATCTAAATAAAAACTTTTCTAATATAACTTTGCTATCTATAAAATAAGGAGTATCTGGTCGAATACTTTTCTATATGAAAAATCTCTGGTAAGCAGTAAAAATATCTCGGTGGACACTTTTCTTTGTGAATTAATCTATGAATAAAAACTATTCTAATATATCTTTTCTATATAAGAAGTATCTAACCGCACAGTTTCCTTTCCGAATAAGTCTCTGAATAAAAATTAAGAAGATTAAGAGAAGTAACAATTTCTATTAAAAGTTTCTGACCAAAAAGATGCTTTGCTTTCTAAATAAAGTGTGAATCGACATCTTTGTACACGTAAGCTTTAAAGGCTTTATTCTTTATGTGACGAGTGGAATAATAAGCATGTCAGTCTATTACACACCGCATGTGAAGACCGATCCAAGGCAGTATTACCCGTAAAAACTTTCCCAGCTCACATTTTCCTACGTACGACTTTCTTTACGAAGAAATCTTAGCAAACCGAAAACATCTCTCTCCTGATTTGAAAGAAAGTTATTGACTTTTATAACTTAGGTAAAAGTAGAATCCTAAAACAAAATAAGTGAAATTCTCCGTAAGCGATATTTTTTTATATTCTAAAATTAAATCTCAAAGTCGGCTTGAATACATCTCCATTAGCTGGTGCAGTGCAACGGATTCGCCTTTATAATAATATTTGGTAGATGTTTGCTGCTTTGTTGAAGTTACGCCAAATACAATATCGGTACCTCCTGAACTAAAACTCGAAATTTTTCTTTCATTTATTTTTCTTTTAGTTAACAAGTTTAAGCAATAGATAGAACTTGAATCATAGCCGAAGTTTTCATTTCAATAGTATGTAATTGATGACATCTCAAGTAGGAAACCTCTCAATTTAAAAAAAAAAAAAAGATTTTAAAGTAAACGATCTTTAAGAAGACGTAAAATATTTTATGAAATATAACCTTTTGAGTCATTTTTGAGTCATTTTAGTATATCTGTGTGCAATATGTAATCCGAATACTAAATTTTGAAATCATCATTCTGAAATCCTTTGAAAAAGATGTAATAAGAGATAATTGAATTGGTCAATGGAACATTGCGCATGGAACAGCGCAGTCCACAGACATAGTTTCGCAAATCTTACAATATAATGCCGTCAAATCCTGTCGCCACTATAACATATTCAACCAAGTTTTTAATTTAGGCTACCTGTGATTGATGTTACCCTAAGTTATCCCAAATTTAACCCCAACTAATTCCTCCCCTCCCCTAAGCCGTTGTTTTTAATGTGACTTGTAAAATATTAAAAATACCATAAATTAAGTGAATAAGAGAGCGGCCCCACAACTAGGCAATCTGACGTATAGATGGTGCCAGTAGTTTGAAAATAATTATTTTGATGAAAAGTGGCAACCTTATAAAATATATGTTTTAAGTTTCAAGGCGCCACGTTGTTTAGTATTTTTATTCGAGAAATTAAAGGTAAACGATCTCAGCGAATTTGTAAACATGGAAAAAATTGGTCACCGTTCAATATTTCCATTTGAAAGCTCTAAGTCGAAACAATATTAAAACAGAGGTAGATTCCACTCTGAAGGAGTCTGCTCCTTCATTCGCGACTGTAAAATATTAGGTAGTACAGTTTAAACGAGGCCGTACTAGCTGCCAAGACGAACATCGTAGTGGTCGACCAATTGAGGTGTTCACGACAGACACTGTTAAGAAAATCCACTAAATAGTATCGGATGATCGTCGATGATCGGCTGAAGTTGCGTATGCTAGCTGAAATGAAAGGCATTTCAAAAAGTGTCATACATCGTATAATGACCGAAGATTTGAAGATGAGCGAAAGCTGTGCGCAAGATGGGTGCCGCGCTTGCTTTCAATCAATGCGGCAAAAACAGCGTTGTCGTTTTGCGTCAATATATAGCCATAGATGAGTCATGGGTCCACCGCTTTACACCTGAGACATAGACAGAGGAATAGTCAAAGCAGCGGATTGGGAGAATGGGAGAATGTCCAAAGAAGGCGAAGACGGTTCCATCTGCCGGCAAAGTCATGGCGTCTGTTTTTCGGGATACTCATGGAATTATTTTTATGGATGATCTTTAGAAAGGACAAACGGCGGCATGAACGGAGAATATTATGCTAATTTTTTGCAGCATTTAAGTGCTAAAATTATGAAAAAAGGCCGCATTTGGTGGAATTTTGGAAAAATAAAATTTTGTTTCATAAATACAATGCTTTAGTTCTTATTTTCTTCTTATACGTCGTCCGTAGAAAATAACTCCAAGCGCTTTCAAAAGCTTGGTCCTTACAACGGAGTTTTGGTCGCCATCTTCTGCGCCGAATCGAAGTGCTTCACGTGAAAAAAACGGCTCGGTGGTAAAAGATGAAGAAGTGAAGTCTACGGTCAATGGCTATTTTAAGGAGTTTGACAGTTTTTACTATAAGCAGGGCGTATAAGCTTGTGAATATCGCTAGAAAGTGTATCGAGCTAAAAGGAGGTTATGTTGAAAAATAAAGACGAATTTCCCCAACTTTTTTGTGCCTTCTTTGTTAGGTCGGCTAGTTTTGGGACCGCCTTCGTATATCAAGAAACTTTAACAACAGAAAGAAAAGGTCGCTATTTTAAACTGTGTAAAATATTTTCAGGTATTTTCATGGTTCTCCATTTCTGGTCGAGGTGTCTTCCTCATGTTAGCTGGCTATTAGACGCTCACACTGTGTTTTTGGTTTTGTTGTTCTTGTTTTTTCAAATGCCAGTTAAGGTGTTTATTGTTTCTCCTCCTCCTCTTCCTCTCCACCCCTCTTCATTGACAAACCATGACAATCAAATTCACTAAAAAATTGAAACCAAAACAAATTTGTGTCAATTGATTTCGGTTTGAAAATTGTCATTTTTTTAATTTAAATAAATTGCATTTTTTATTTAGAGAAATGAAAAGAATAACGACAGTCCAAACTATTTAAAGAAGAATTAAATTTACTGTGGTCTCTTGTGACGAACATTATCAGAGAAAAAAATCTAGTGTAAGTGTGATATTGAATTAATTTCTCGTTTCAATTTTGTCGTTCTGCCTCCTCTTTGGAGCTGAAAAATGAACATTTAAAAATAACAATAATGTCATTTAAACCGCAGCAAAAGTTGTTATCGTTTCCATTTCACCTTTTTTGGTTAGATCAATGTCATTTTTTTGCTACAACTCCCGGTTCGTATGATTTTTAAGTTTTTTGTGAATGCAATTTCGTTGTTATTCTGCGTTTTGGTCGTTCATTGTCACTGAATAGGGTGAGCGGTGCCAGCGCAGCGGCCCACGCTTCAATTTCGGTATCAATTGTCGCGCAATTACATATCCACAACTCGCATAAATTGGAAAATAATTAAGTTCAACAGCGTTTGTTTTGCTGCTGCTGACGTGGATAGATATAGCAATTTTCTGTACGCCCTCATGGGTCGCGAGTTTCACCTCCAAAAAATATTAAGTGAATAACAAAAAAAAAAAAAAAAAAAGAGGATTACGTAAATATAGCGATAAAACATTTATTTGGTGTTAAACCGTATTATAATCTGCTGCAAATTGGGAAAAAGATTAATTGTCATTGTCAGAATTTAAATACTTTCAAATAGTTTAAAGTAGATATTTTGTTTAAGGGGCTGGCCAAAATTAAAATAACATCACATCATTCACATTACACTACGGATGTATCCGCCATAACTTCTCACTTTTAAACGAGACAACGTGTAAGTCGGAGCGGATACTGGTGTGCAGTGTTGCCACAATTTAGTAATGAAAAAAGAAATCAAACAAATCCAGAAAAACACCAACTCTTTCTTACGACAATTGATGCAGTTGAAGCTGGTATTTATTTTGTTTTGTAAGTTGAAACATAATAGCGGAGATCCTTATGCGAGTTCATGAGAATTTGTAATTAGTTCTAATCACTTTAAAATAATGATTGTTGTTTGTTGTTGCTTGCTTTTAACAGAGAGCGTCTGGCGATGTTTCACCGAAATAATGCTGATAATGAATTTTTTGCATCGATTTATAACCATGGCTGAGACATGAATCCACTACTTCACACCTGAGACAAAGACAAAGGAACATTCAAAGCAGCAGCCTGAAATGAGAGAACTGTGTCCAAAGAAGGTGAAGACGGTTCCATTTGCAGACAAGGTCATCAATATTTTTAATGTCACCTCTATGTCCATGCGTACAACTACATAATAATAATATACCTATATACGAGGGTGAACCTAAAACTAGTCGACCTGACAAAGAAGGCACAAAAAAGTGGATGGTTTGTCCCTTCTGAAGATAATCAATAAAAATAATCCCTTCCGCACCTCAAAAAACAGATGCCATGACTTTGCCTGCAGATGAAATCGTCTTCGCCTTTATTGGGCACGATTCTCCCATTCCAGTCCGCTACTTTGACTGTTTCTATGTCTCAATTGTGAAGTGGTGGAGCCATGTCTCATTCACGGTTGAAATTCCATGCAAAAATTCGGTATTATTTCGGTAAAACATCTCCAGACGCTCTCTATTGAAAGCAAACAGCTTATTCGCTAGATTTGGCTTCCGTGGACTATTTTCTATTTTCAAATTTGCAAAAAAATAGTTTGGTGCTAAAAGATTTGCCAAGAATGAATGGTTGGAGTCTGCGGTTGATGAATATTTTAAGGTGTTTGACAATTCTTACAATAAACAAGGGAGCTATTGAATATCGCTAGAAAAAGTGTATCGAGCTCAAAGAGGAATATGCTAGAAAATAAAGAAAATTGTTCCCAATTCTTTTGTGTTTTCTTTGTTAGGTAGGCTATTTTGGGTACCGCCGTCGTTTATTGCGGTATACCCTAAGCGATATCACCTACATTTTGATGGATTTGGTAACGAGACGTACTGCATCAAACAGAGCTGCTACAATATTTTATAAATCATATGATACTCGTATTTGCCTAAACAAATGGTACGTGTTTAAATTATCGGAAGAAGACGAAGACCGTAGGATATTACTACAATCTTCTCAAGCATAGAGAAGTAATCAGCGAAATTCGTTTTTGCGATGAGTGGATGTAGTTAGGAGTGATTGCGGAAGTGTACACATAGAAGCAAGGGTATAGAAGCTACTGAATATCGTTGGAAAAAGTGTATCGAGCTTCAAGAGGAATATGTTGGAAAATAAAGAAAATTGTTCCCAATTCTTTTGTGTCTTCTTTGTTAGGTCGGTTATTTTGGGAACGGCCCTCGTATATTGCGGTATACCCTATGCGATATCACCTACATTTTGATCGATTTGGTAACAAGAGATACTCCATTAAGCAGAGTTGCTACCATGTTTTATAAATCACATGGTATTTGCTTAAATAAATGGTATGTGTTGAAATTATCGGCCGAAAACCGCGGAATGTCACTACAATCTTCTCAAGCATTGAGAAGCAATCAGCGAAATTTGTTTTTGCGATATGTGGATGTAGTTAGGAGTGATTATGGAAGTACACACATACAGTGATGTGAAAAATAATGAGGACACTTATGCCCAACAATAATATTTGATTAGAAAATAAGCAAAATGAGAGAATTGCTCATAACTGTATTAATTTTCAGCTAATATATTACAGAAACAAGTTCCGTTACAAAAAAGCTTAGAATTTGTATACATTTAAAAAAAAAAAAGTTATTACGCAGAGATCAGTTGGTTTTGGTTGTGCGAATTAAGGACAGCTTGTTGATTAACTAAAATAAAATAATATCAAAACTTTAAACAGTTATTTTTTGTG
The DNA here is from genome assembly GCA_019455685.1 of Philornis downsi. Taxonomy (NCBI): domain Eukaryota; kingdom Metazoa; phylum Arthropoda; class Insecta; order Diptera; family Muscidae; genus Philornis; species Philornis downsi. The sequence continues at coordinate 66,673 of JAHXMU010000247.1, forward strand.
TACAAAAGGTAAGAAGAGTGATTTTAGTGAAACTTTAAATTCAATTCAAACTTAAGAACAGCAAAATTTTGTGGTTTTTACGGAAAAAATGAAAAAATCTAAGCACTGTGACCTAGAACCAAGAAAAACTTAAAAATTTATATAAAGATGGAAATTCTTATAGAAACATTTCAAAGGTTGCTTGGAATTTCAAACACACAATGGTTGAAAATGCAGTCAAATGGTTTCCGGAGAAACACGTGGTAGAAAACCAAAAATTACACCCACAGTTAAACGTGGAATCATTCGATGTATAAAAAAGAACCCATCTATCTCATCACAACATATAAAAAATGATTTAAACATAGAAATTGACACATCAAAAATTCGAAAAACTCTTATTAAAGAGAACCTTAAAGCTTAAAGTGCTAAAAAAGTACCAATGTTGTCGAAGAAGAACGTACAGCAAAGGCTAAAATTTGCTGAAGTTTACCCATGCTGGCCTCAAGAGAAATGGACAAATATTCTATGTTCGGATGAGACAAAAATTAATTTATTTAATTTAGATAGGGGGTCTTTACACTGTAAGAAGGCCAATTAATACAACCCAAAATACACTCTTAAGACGGTAAAGCACAGCGGTGGTAATATCATTGTTTGGGGATCATTTTCTTACTATGGTGTTGGGCCACTGTATCGTATGCAGGGCATTATGAAAGCAACAGATTATGTTGGCATTCTACAAAATTGTATGCTTCCTTATACCGAAGAAAATATGTCACTGCGATGAGTGTTTCAACAGGTTAATGACCTCAAACATACGGCAAAGTGCACCAAGACGTGGTTTGGGAATAACAACATAAATTTATTAGAATGGCCTGCGCAGTCTCTCGATCTAAATCCGATCGGGAATTTGTGGAAAATAGTAAAAACTTCAATTAGAGGAAAGTGTCCCATGAATAGCGATCAGCTATGGGAATTAATTCAGGTTGCGTGGAATGATATACCGATTTCAGTCAGTCAAAACCTTGTTGACTCTATGCCTATACGATGCCTAGCAGTTTTAAAAAACAAAGGAGTCTCAACAAAATATTAACCACTGGAAAACAATATTAGAAAAGTATTAATTGTGAATCTCTTCTTTTTTGTTAATGTTATAGTATTATTTAGATGAAAACACGAGGTGTCCTTATTTTTTTCACAGGGTGAATTTGTATTTTAAGTTTAATTTATAAAAAAAAAATTAAAATAAAAACAATTTTAAAAAACATAATGGAACTCGTTTTTGTAATATATTACCTAAAAATAAGTATAGTTATTTTTAGCACTTTCTCTTTTTACTTATTTTCTGATCAAATGTTATAGTTTGACATAAGTGCCCTTATTATTTTTCACATCACTGTATACTTGACAGTTGTAACTTTGGTGTGGTTGGTGGCTATATTTGGCTCCATTGTATGAATAATCGCTGAAATCAACCCGCTCAAATAATTATAACGTTAACACATAACATAAACTAAAGTAAAGAATATATCAAGTTTTCATCATAAAAACGATACCTACAATAAATTATTATTAATAACACCGTGTATAAACGGCCACATCCAATGTTCCTACATAACACAGCATAAAATATCATCACTCCAAAGCCAACCATCCCTTCGTAATATGAAATGTGAAATAAATCATTATGTGGAATTTCCTCAATTGAAATCAATTAATAAAAACATTTATTAATACTAATCTGTTTGTGTTTTTGTTTTCCTTCTCTCCCTCTTTAGGACTTTTAAAATAACAAAGGAAAAAAAATTTACGCTGCACTTGAAAAGCCTCAACTTCAAAAAGAAAAAAAAAACATTTTAAACTCTGGGTGCCAATTTACAAAAGAGTCAAAGAAATAGCAACAACACCAGCGGCAATAATTGTTCTCATGCAACAACAATTCATATTTGCCACAATTGCAGAAGGGGAAACGCCAGCAAACTGAACACAACTGAATACCAGAAACACCGAATGCAACTTCAAGAATTGAAACCAATTAATGAAACCAAAAGTGGAACCACTTGAATGACTGAGAAGTCTATGAGAGAAGAAAAAGAAGAAGGGGAAATACACATAATTGCTGGGAAACTTTAAAATTGTAATAAAAAAGAAACGTCGAAAGAAGCTGAAAGAGAGGGCAACAGGAAAAGATCTATATCTGGAAGAAGATATTAAAGAGGAGAAACTGAAATTTCAAAAGTTTCAAAAGAATCTAAAGATATTTAGTTGTTAAACATATTCAGTAAAGAAGCTATCGGCAGAAACCCAGGTTCATATCTTAAAAGAAAGTCGGCGAATAACCTCAAACAAGAATATTTAAAAGAGAAAGAAAGCAAATTATTGGATTGATGATTTAAACTTTTGAAAGATCATCTTTACAGAACAAAAAGACGATTTATTAAATAGATAATTTAAATATCGACCAAAATCGCTTCAACGAAAAAATTCAAAGTTAAACCCGGTTTCTTGACTTGAACGCTGACCGACCATCAACTAAGCAAATTTATTCAAACACGTTCGGCGTGATCGTCCAGCGCAGAACGTAAAAATATCTTTTGTGTTGTCATCATCTTTCTGCATTAACAAAAAAGAGACTTCACACAGACACTCGGTCTCTTAACGTGACTCATAACTCGCAAAAAGATTATTACGTGACAGTAACAACAATAATAACAAAATAAACTGAAGATAACAATTCATTTGAATTTGGCTTGAAAAAGTTGTTATTAGCAAACAACATCGCACAACAGCGCACAACAGAGAAGACATTAACGGGCATCGGCAGAAACCTACTCTGTCACTGTAGATGTTATTAAGTAGCAGCCGTGTTTATCTCACTGTAAAAATAAACAGCTGTTTGATTTGTTTGTCCATCAGTTTTACATACATTTGCTACTTTTATAAAAACGCATAAGTGAGAGCGTAACACTAACGTGGTTCACTTACTGCCCACGCGAACGTCACTGCGACACCAATAATAATTCTTTTTTTTTGCAAATAACTACCGCTACCACCACCTACAAACTGAACCCTGATTAGTCATAACAATATTTATAACATTTCGTCATATCAAGGTTTGAACGGTTGCCAAACACGTTACCTTTCAATTGAAGGCATTTGCCAAACGTTTTGTAAGCTAACAGCTGATTGTCTTGAGTGAACTTCTTCGCCTCGTTTCGCCGCCTAAATTGCGATCTCTCTATTATTTTCGCTGTAATCTTAGCTTCAACTCTGCTGCTGCTGTTACTGTCATAAACCATCAGCAGCACCATCGCTGTCATTATCGTCGTCGTTGTCGTCGCTGTGCACATATTTGGCAATGGCGTCACAAGGTGTCGCTGCTACCTCAAGGCTGGCTCAAATGCAGGTGAGTTTGCGAACGTTGTTTAAATTTATACGAGAACAAAAAAAAAAAAAAAAAAAAAAAAATAGCAAAACCTCAGCTAATTTTCATATTTCATTTTGTATGTAAATCGGCAATAACAAATTCTAATTTATTGCATATTATCGCTGGGCTGGTGTGCTTTTGTTATGCGCTTTTAAATGTTGTTAAAATATGCCACGTTAATTTGTTTAACAATTTCATAGATTAAACATTGTTGTCACTGAGGTTTAATGACTGGTTATTTTTGAAAATTATGGTAGGAGTAGTGATTTAAGTACAAATCGAGTTATAACGACACTGACAAAAAAATGGTAATAGAAATCAAAGAAGAACTGGATTCTACAAATTGATAACTTTCGACTGATGAATTAATTTTAGTGATCTTCTGTGAAATCGTGGTGTAAAAGACGAAACTGCTGATCTAATTGAGATTATTAGGTAGAAAAGAGCTTAAAATTTCGGATATAATTCTATTTTTTTAATTAGAGGGCGTTAAAGTCGACTACCTTGAACAGAAGAAGCTTTTCCGAGCTTGTACCTCTTACAAATGGCAATTGGCTTGAAAGTTATTTAGAATCTCAAAATCTACACAATGAGATAAAGAAAAAATATGATATGAGGTCAGTCTCATAACTAGCCGACATAACGAAGAAGACACAAAATAGTTGGGAAAAATGTTCTTTATTTTTCAACATAATCTCCTATTAGTTCGATACACTTTTTCCAGCGATATTTAATACCCTCTTTATAACAAGAATTGTCAAACTCCTTATTGCAGACTCCACCTCTTCATTCTTTGCAAATATACTATCAACGAACCATTTTTCAAATTTGGAAATAGAAAATAGGCCGAGCAAGCTAAATCTGGCGAATAAGGAGCGCGATTAAGCAATTCCGACTTTAATTAATTAATTTTTGCCACCGCAATAGTGAATGTGTGAACTGGTGCAAATGTGGTATTTTTCCATAATTTTATTACCAAAACACTACAATAAATTAGCATAATATTCGCCATTGATGGTTTTTTTCCTTCCTGAAGATAATCAATAAAAATAATCCCATGCGCATCCAAAAAAAAAAAAAACAGTCCCCATGACCTTTGCCTGCAGATGGAAGCGTCTTCGCCTTCTTTAGACACGATTCTCCCATTCTAGTCCACTGCTTTGTCTGTTCGTTTGCCTTTGTCTCTGGTGTGAAGTGGTGAAACCATATCTCATGCATGGTTATAAATCGATGCAAAAATTCGGCTTTATTGCGGTGAAACATCTCCAAACACTCTACCGAAACGTCTTTACGGCGCTGTTTTCGCTCTATTGAAAGGAAACGCGGCACCCATCTTGCACACAGCTTTCTCATCTTCCAATCTTCGGTCAATATACGATGTATAGCACTTTTCGAAATGCCTATCATTTCAGCTAGCGCACACACCTTCAGCCGACTATCATCCAACTACATTTTGTGAGTTTTCTTAACCCTGTCTGGCGTGAACACCAGAATTGTTTGACCATTACGATAATCATGTAGGCATGGTTTAAACTCTGCTACCCCATATTCTACAGTCGCAAACGGAGGAGCAGACTCGTCCAGAGTAGAATCTAGATCGGTTTTGATATTGGTTGGACTGAGACCTTTCAAACGGAAATAATGAACTACATAAAGGTCGCCAATTTTGTCCATGTTTACAAATTCACTGAGATCGTATACTTTTGATAGTTCAAATAAAAAAAAAAGATATGTTTTATAAGGTCGGCCAGTTTTGAGACCGTCCTCGTAACATCAACAAGTTGTCTCTCACGGCCACCACGGTGGTTTAGGTGCCAAAGTTACGAAACAAAGAATCCCACTTCATAATTTTGTTATTCTCAATGCCACCTCCGACTCTGAATCCAACATCGAATCAATTCTTGATGAATTCAATTCGTTTATTTTATAAATTAAACAAAATTTTTAGCCTTATGGATAGTTAGACGGTTGAATATCCTAAAGTATCGAGTGATAGAATTAATGTTTACACTCCTTACGTTTATTACGTTTATTTTCATAAGAAAAGGTGCTTACCAATGCTAGGAAAAAAGTCTAAAATATTAATAAGGATTGTAAATAATTAAAAACATGTGACAATATTCTTGTCTTTTGTAAAAATATTGTAACTTTTAATTAATTATTTTTTTTTTTTTTTTTTTTTTTTTTATTTTCAACCCAAGTTTATTGTAAATTTTAATTATTTATTTTTTTTTTTTTTTTTTTTTTTTTTTGACTTCTACTCCAAGTCTATGGCCCTGACAAACCTAAAAATATTCGGATCTAAAAATTTAACTGTGGTTTCTTTTCACAAAATGTGGTCTACAATCTTTAAAAGAGCAAAAGGGAATGAAACTCTTCTTCAACATTTGGTCTAAATGCGAAATAAATTAAAAAAGAGAAAAAGCAATATTCATCCCCTTGAGTTATTAGAAAGTACAATGTTCCACATTTTCGGAAAAGAAAACAAAACTCTGTCAAAGTGAAAGGAATTTTCCAAAAATAAACACAAAACTAAATTTGTCAGCAAAATGCGGAAATAATATTGCAATTTTTGTCAGTGTTTAGAAACCTCGTTTTCTGATTAAGGAGGGCTAGCTTCAAGTATCGATAAAAAAATATTCAAAAATAAGCCCCAAAAATTTTGTTACTTTTTATTAACTTTAAAAAAAAAATATTATTGATTTGAATATTTTTCTTTATAATTGTTAAGCACAAATTGCTTGGCTGGAGCTGAAAGAATTTTAACTCCCATTTTACTATCTGAACAGGCAAAAACAAAGCAATACGTGAACAAAAATTGTTTGATTTCAGTCGGAAAATGTTTGGTTGGCAGCTGAAAGAAAATTAAAAATATTAATTTCAAAACTCAAAAGCCTTAAGATTTTGCAAGTCCCCAAAAGGATTACTTTAAAATATAATCTATTACCTCATTACGTCATATTTCGTCGTCAGCAGCGATATAAATAATAAATACCTGTACCTCTTATCCTTCACTAACAGAAGCGATATTTTCAGCAGTGCTTACTTTGCGATAATACACAGGCCTGGCCACATCTGCAACGCTTCCAATCTCTTCAAATTTCTTTATAATCTGGCCAATACCATGCACAGTAGGTCGATTATGACGACCATAACTACCCCATAATGCACGAAAAGTGCCCACGTTTGCATCACCACTTTTGTATGAAGTTTTAACTATTTTTACGCGTTCTTCGGTTGTTAAATGATCTATATTCGTAAACGGCGAACCTCTCACTAAATAAACAACACTTCAGATGACAGGTATTTAACAGCTGACAGCCTTGGCAGACCGACGGTTCCGAAACCATTAAATTGATAACCCTTATTACTACGTACTAGACAATTTCATTACCTAAAACTACCCCTACCTCTTACTATGTATCAAAAAAAAAAAAAAAAAAACAATGACAATTTTTTACAGACATTTTAAGGCAAATCGTAAATAAGCGTTAAGTAAAGCAAAGCGGCTATTTAACTCGAAAGAACACATTTTCAGTCACCTTCCATTCTTCTGTTCTAATCGAAAATGTTGTTCCACAAAATTCCCTGTGTCATATCAGGTTATAACATTTTAGGTAATTAAGACGTTACCATTTTGTTCACATTTTTACTATTATAAAATCTTGGAAAGATCTTAATTATAGATATTTACCAGCCATTTGTTTTCTCCATTTTACATCAATCTTTTTATGAGATTAACAAGAAATTCCTCTCTTATCTTCAGACAATTCAATTAAAATACCCCTACTGAATTACATTACACACATTTGTAGATTGATTCAATTCATTCGTTTCATTTGTTTTGGCATCAGGCTCATATCTATAAATCATTGGCATTTGTTAATAACAAGCGCTAATTTTTACTCTCAATTTTTCACTTGGTTGACAATAAATGAAAAATTTTTGCTGCGATAAGAACAGCAAAAAAAGCAATGGAATTTATGTTCAACAATTCAATTAACGTTTCGATTTGAGTCATTGCAGTCATTGTGGTTTGCATTTTAAAGCCAATTTTTACAACCCAAAAAAAAGCACTATAATTTGAAGTGCTCGAACTAAAGTGCACTGTTGCGCTTGAAAGAAAATCACTTTAAAATTTGCAGAATGATTAGAAACAATTTTAAGAAAAGAAATGCTTAGAGTAGTAGCTGCTAACATTAACAAAATATTCTTGATGTCGTTTGCGAATGACAGGGAACTCCTGATTGTGTTAGTGTCCTATAACGATATAGAACATAAATATACAAAAATAATTCTTTTAGGAATTGAGCAATGAATGGATTATCAATTTTCGGGTTTCAAAATTAAAGTTAAATAAAACACACATAAAGCTATGATTTCAGTGAAACTTTTATTTCATTATAATGCTTTCCATTTCTTTCCATTGTGTGCGAAATATCGGGTGGTTCGGGAAGTTCGTTCGGGTTTTAAAAGAAATGTATATACAAGAAAACAATTATTTTAATCTATTATATAATCTCCCCCTTTTTTAATAACTTCTTCCCATCTCCCTGGGAGCTTTTTAATTACTCTTTCATGAAACTTGCGTGGTTTTTTTGAGAAAAAAGCGATGAATTCGATTTTTTACTTCCTTGTTGTTATGGTAATTAAAATCAGTCAAGTGGTTGGTCAGACTGCGAAATAGGTTGTAGTCGGATGGGGCGAAGTCTGGGGAGTACAGTGGGTGAGGTAAAATTTCACAACCAAGCTCTGACAGTTTCTGACGGGTCCGCAAAGCAGTGTGGGGCCTCGGTAAGAGAGTGATGTACCCACACATTTAAGTTGCTCAAAAATCCGAGCTCTTTGATGACCCCGTGAACGGCTGAGACTGATTTTTTTGATTATTTCATCTATTTTCCTAACTTTTGCACGGGATTAACAATAATTAAATCTCTCACCTCCTCGCAAATAATTTCTTTTGGTCGTCCTGATCTGGCAGCGTCCGTTACCGAGAAGTCGTCCGTAGAAAATCTTTCTGGCAACTCCTTTCATTTGGTTTGTGTTCTTCATAAACAGACTTTATTTTTCGGCTGGCTTCAGCAGCCGTTTTTTCTTTTCGGAAATAATACAGCATAAAATGACTAAAATTCACTTTTTCACTCATTTTTCCCCACTTTTTAAAACTTTTTATTAAAACGCTATAACCACTCACGACCAGAACGAGAACACAAGTAAACGATAGTAAACAGCTTAGAGAAGGGGTGGGAGGAAGTTATGATGGTGTTTGAAGGAACTCTACGTCATGAGAAGTGATGTATGGTGAACTAAGGTATTAACCGAACGAACTTTACGAACAACCCAATACAATGCAATTTAAATGACCGCCTCTGGGATGGTTACAACAGCGGATTCATTTGATGTAGTTTTTGACCACTTTTTTGCTCATTTTGGGCGGTATCTCGGCGATAATTTAACGAATGTTGATTTTCAAATGCTCTAACATTTGGGGATTATCCGCGTAAACACGGTCTTTGACGTAGCCTCACAAAAAACGTCTAACGGCGTCAAATCGCATGATTTTGGTGGCCAATTGACATCGCCAAAACGTTAAATGATGCTCTGTGAGGACTTCTCATGGCACCGTCTTGTTGAAACCACATATCGTAAAGTTCATCATCTTCAATGACAGGACAAAAATAAATCGGTTATCATACGGCTATATCGCTCTGAATTGAAATTTGGATTATCCTCCACACTTTCGCTAACGAAGGCGATATTTTCGACATTGCATACTTTGCGATGATGCTCAGGCCTGACCATATCTGTAACGCTTTCAATGTCTTCAAATTTCTTTATAATTTTGCCAATTCTTTGCACAGTAGGTCGATTATGACGACCATAATTACCCCGTACTACACGAAAAGTGCCTACGTTCGAATTACCAATTTTATAGTAAGTTTTAACCATTTTTAAGTGTTTTTCGGTTGTTAAACGAACCATATTCGTAAACGGCACACGTTTCACTAAATAAATAACACTTCAGATGACAGATACTTAACAGCTGACACCTTGAGCCAACCGACGGTTTTGAAATCACTAAATGGATAACCCTATACTGAAAAAAAAACTACAATTTAAATGCCCCTAGACCAGTGCAATGGAGTAAACATATTGATTCACTTCGAATTTCCCCACCACATTCAAAATGAATTTTTAATTATCAGAAACCTTTACCATAAAATTGTCATATCAGCTGAATAATTTATTCATAGCAAGTTCAAATAAAGGTAATCGATCCTTTATGAACACATTTCTCTGTCAGCCTTTAGCAACAATTATTAAATATAGAGGAAGAATTTTACTGAAAAACAATAACAGAAGCAGATTGCTTTAACAGGGAATACTGGCCACGTGTATTTATTTCATTACACACAATAACAGACAGACATTAAATGAATGACTCATCCGAATGCAATATGAAAATGTGCCACGTACCGGGAAAATATATATTAAATTAAACAATTTGTCAAGCAAAGGGAAAAAGAGTGTATAATTATATTAACTATGGGAATATTTTTGCGGCAACAGACAAACAAGCACTCCCTCCCTTAAGCCAAGCGTTGCCACATCAAATAAAATGACGCAAATGGCATCAATTGCAGCTCCACTGAATTTTTTTCTTTTCATTTTAACGTCATCTAATGATGACGCTGAACAAACGTTTCATGCCATACGACCCTTAAATGGTCTAGCATTCGGTTGCAGTAGAAATTACTCAATTCTTCTTGCCTAAAACGGGCGACTTCCTAACAAAACTTAACGAAGACACCACCACCAACAACAACAACAACAACAACGACAACAGCAACCAATAAGACTAGAGAGTGACTTACTGTGTTTTTTGTTTGCTTGTAAAACAGCTTATGGCATAAGTCGTCGTATATGGTTAAATGGTCTATACTGGCTGACTGGTTTGCTGACTGATTAACTGACTGAATTAGTTCTGCTGCACAGTGTGGAAAAATAGTTTTAGATATGGCATTAAAAGAAAATGTATGGAAAAGGGAAGAACTACTATATTTCGACTAACTAATTGAGCAGATGTGAAAAATAAAGCCGAAAAATACGAAAAAGGAGTTTCCTTGGTTCTTGCATTCAGTGAGATTATACGCATTCTATTTTTAGACTCACTCAACAGAACCTACAGTTTAACGACGTTTGAGAAGCATTTACCAGACTTGTCGCTAACTCAACTATTCGAAGTGTTCATCAGATATATCGCCGCTCAAGTAACGACAGATGTTTGTGCAAGGGATTGAACCTGCGATCATGCGAACAATAGACGCTTACACTAATCGTAGCGCCACGCTTGGACAAAAATTAAATACCTGTAATTGAATCACCAAAAATCGAACAAAAATATTGACTTCGCCAAAACAAAAACACATATTAAAAATTTAGGAAACTGTTTCATGTCTGTGGTATAGTTGAACATACCTATAATGAGGTAGATTGTATACAATTGCCATACGGCTGCTCAACATTTGCAAAAATATTGTATTTTAGAGCAAAATTTAAGGCATTTAATTATGTAACCATATTTACATTTGTTTATGTACGAGGACGGTCTCAAAACTAGCCAACTTAACAGAGAAGACACAAAAAAGCTGGGAAAATTTTTCTTTGTTTTTTAACATAATCTAATGTTAGCTCGTTACACTTTTTTCAGCAATATTTAATAGCTTCTACACCCTGTTTATAGTAAGAACTGTCAAACTCCTTAAAATAGCCATCAACCCCAAAATTTATCTCTTCACTGTTAGCAATTCTTTCACCACCGGACCATTCCTTCAAGTTTGCAAGTAGAAAATAGTCCAAGGGAGCTAAATCTGACGAATGAAGTGCGCGATTAAGCAATTCGAACTTTAATTCATTCATTTTAGTCATTGCAATAGTGAATGTGTGAACTGGAGCATTGTCTTGATGAAACAACACTTAATTTTTCGTCAAATACGTCTTTTTCCATAAGTTCATCACCTAAACGCTGCAATAAATTAGCATAATATTCGCCGTTGATGGGTTTTCCTTTCTGAGGATAATAAATAAAAATAATCCTATGCGCATCCCAAGAAACAGACGCCATGACCTTGCCTGCAGATGGAACCGTCTTCGTCTTCTTTTTACACGGTTCTCCTGTTCCAGTCGACTGATTTAACTTTTCCTTTGTCTTTATCTCAGGTGTGTAGTGGTGAACCCATGCCTCATCCATGCTTATAAATTGACGCAAAAATTCGGCTTTATTGCGGTGAAATATCGCCAAACACTACTGAAACATCTTCGCGACGCTGTTTTTGCCATATTGATTAAAAGCAAGCGCGTTGCCCATCTTGCGCCCAGTTTTCTCATCTTCAGATCTTCGGTCAATATACGACGTATAGCACTTCTTGAAATGCCTATTATTTAAGCTAGTCTCGCGCACCTTTAGCCGACGATCATCCACTGCCATTTTGTGGATTTTCTTAGCCGTATCTGGCGTGGCATCTCAATTGGTCGACCACTACAATGTTCGTCTTGGCAGCTCATACGGCCTTGTTTAAACTGTGCTACCCAACAGTTTACAGTCGTAAACGAGGGAGCAGTCTCCCCTCCGAACTGAAACCTTCCAAATGGAAATATTAAATTACATAACGGTGACAAATGTTTCCATGTTTACAAATTCACTGATTCCGTTTACTTTAATGGCCCAAATAAACATATTAAAGAACGTGGCGCTTTGGAACTTAAAACATATGTTTTATAAGGATGCCACTTTTCATAAAAATAATTTTTTCCAAACTACTAACACCATCTATACGTCAGATCGGCTACGGATCGCCCTCGTACCTATACCTAATTCAAAATATCCTATTAAGTTGTATACAACATATTATATAACTATATCCTATTCAAAGATATACTATAAAGCTGTGTATAACAAAAAGCGTTTAATTTCTTTTAAATATTACACAAAAAGAGCCTTAACTCGTAGTGGTGACATTCTAACATTATAAAATGATGCATTAAAAGGCTTCGACGAAAAAAAATTTGCCCTTGACAATCGTGCAATAATTGCCGTTTTTAAATTTTTATATTTCTTTTTGTTAAATTATAAAAAGGAGCAAGTAAGAAATTTCAAATTTTTCAGAAATTCGAAAGAAGTCAAAATAGCAATAAAAATAAGTGACAGTAGCAATATATTCTTTTTCTTTTTTTGTTTTTGAAACGTTGTATGTATGTTCAAAATTTGGATAAGTTATTAATCTAGTATTGAGTCTGAGGAAAAAGGCTAAGAACACATGGCAAGGCTGCAGCCAATTGTAACGTGAAGTGCGAGGAAACGATATAAGAGAAAAAGAAACATGTTGTGTAAAAGCGGATACACAAGAATATAAAAAAGTATAAATTTAGAGGTGAAGTCCGTAAATGTTACCAAAAAAAGTAAAAAATAAACTCTGTAGTACCACCATAAGAACAACATTTTGGAGAGAAAACTTATAGTTTCGTATGGCAGCTCAAGTGAAAAAATCTGGTAAATTATCAGCGATTGCATAGATTAATTAAAAATTATCAGCAGCCTTTACCTATGGTTACTCTACAGCTGATCAGATATTCACACTATCGAAAATTTTGGAGATGATCCAAGAAAAACAGATCGACGCATACCACCATTTTGTCGGCTATAGGTCTATCTTTGATTGGTCGATACAGGAAAAACTGGCCGAGTTTGAAAATCCTGCGAAATTTATACGTCTTTGTAGGATGACAAGACCAAGCCATTTCATATCAAATGGGGATTTAGACATATCGATAGCCCTCCCAGTGATTTCGCCAACACAGTTTTCGAGGAAAGCTGCAATAAGCACTATTGTCACCATTTTAAAAAGCCATATTTTACTAGCGTACTCCAATGACTTAGACATCACTGCCCGAAAACGTCAAGATGTTACTGAAATCTTCTCAATCATTGGGAAAGAATCAACAAAAAGTCTTGTGATAAAAAGAGGATAAAATGCACTATATTAAAAATACCGACAAACATAGCCGATACGAAACTTCAAGTCTGCAAATTAATGATTGAAATGTTTTGATATGTTGAAGATCTATTATACAAAAATGGAAGATATGTACACATATGGTCAAAAAAATAAGTGCACCCGCTTATTTTTGCTTTATGTTTAATTTTAGTTACTTTAACGGAAAGTAAACATGGCAATTCTGCCTTTAAAAGTAAAAACAAAACTCGGACTTCCGCGTTGTTTTCATTGTGAGTTAGTTTTGTTCAGGTGTGATTTCAGTACTTGGTCAAAATAATAAATACATTGCTCAATTCTTTAATATTTTCGCAGTCTTTTTGGAAAGGCTAGTTATTTTACTGTTGTTTATCTTTATTCATAACAAAATATATAGGTATAGTAAACAAAATCAACCATGAATCGAAAAAGTCATTGTTCTCCGGAGGAGAGAAAAATTCTTTCAAGACTAAGAGAAAGTGGCCAAAGTCTTCGTTCTATAGCAGAAACTATTAATCGGTCGCTATTTTTTGTACAAAATGCTTTAACGCCCAAAAAGCCTGTCGAATCTCGCGGAAGACCCAAGAAGAACTTCAAAAACAACAGATATTCGTACTGTAACACTTGCGAAGAAGGACCCGCTTGTGTCTTCAAGAACGATTTCAACAGAAATTGGAAATGTAATTTCATCGCGAACGGTTCGTCGTAGACTACAAGAAGCACATTTACCAGGACAGATAGCTAGAAGAGTTCCTTTGCTTAGACGAAAAAATTTAAAGGCTAGATTGGCGTTTGCAAGAAGTCATTTCAATTGGTCCGGAGGAGATGGTGAAACATTTTGTGGAGCGATGAAACAAATATTAATGTATTTGGAAACGACTGTGCCCGGAAGGAATTCCATGTTCCATGTTAACTCCATGGAATTAAGGAATTCCATGTTCGCTTTACAAAGAAGACGGTCAAGCATTGGGGCGGCAATATTATGGTCTGGGGTTGTTTGTATTTGTATGGTATGGTGTCGGTCCGATACATCGAATTGCCGACACTATGACCAGATTCCACTACAAAGATATCTGGGAAAATACGATGTTGAACTATGCTGTGGAAAGTATGCCTCTTAGATAGGCAGGATAACGATCCGAAGCATACTTCTAAGTTGGTAAAGAATTGGTTCCAAGATAATAATGTTGCCCTTCTTGACTGGCCAAGTCAATCTCCGCACTTAAATCTAACCGAAAATCTTTGAGCAGAGTTGAAACAAAGAATTGGAAAGGAGGTTCTTAAAAATAAGGATCAGTTATGGAATTTTGTTCAGAGAACTTGGTATAAAATACCAGTAGCAACCTGCAGGAAGTTTATTGTCAACATGCTAAAAAAGAGTCAACAAAGAAATTGAAAATAAAGGTAGATGTAACGGCTTTTAACGAAACTCAGACAATTTAGCAGAAAAAACTTGATTATTTACTTTTTTGGAAAATACTAATTTTAATTTTATATTTTTTGTTATTGTTTTAGTATTTATTTTATTTCTAAAGTTAGAAAAGAAATTTGTATTTGTTTTGTACTTTTAATTTAAATAAATTTTCGTCTACGAGCCTTTAAAAAAAATATAGGGTGTACTTATTATTTTGACCATATGTGTACCCCATACATAATATAGATGTTTCTATAGCCTGAGGAATGAGAATTTATCTAACAATGAGTGTTCTTTTTCTAAAGGCAACAATTGTACATTTGAAGTATGTATGAAATATTCACTTTACTCATGTTTAAAATTTTTTGAAATTTTTTTTTAAGAATATTATCATATTTTTGTCAGCTTCTGTCCTAGCATGGGGCAGAAATTGAAAGAAAAATTCATTGGCTTTAGTCACCAGGTTTGATGTGTATATTAATCTGCCATAACAATTTAAGCGTTACCTGAATATTGCATACGTTTTACTTCTCAATTAATCCAACCAAATCCAATTAATCTTCCAACCAAAAATCAGTTTAACAGCTAAAAGTTATAATACCCAAAACAATTTTTATAGAATCTGTTGCCTTGTTCACACTAGTCTTTCTTTGCACTCATCAATATTTAAGCGTGTTAATAATACTGAACACTCTGACAAGGCAAAATTTATAACCTGCTAATTATGGATAATCAAATTCGATCCGTAACTAAATATCGCACCTTCATCGTAAATCAGCAGCTGTGACGGCAAATTCTTGTGCAAAACGTTAAAATTGTACAGCTTTTATTACGTATCTTTAATAATTAGACGGTATTCACATTTGGAAAGATTAAAGGTTATTAACTTACGGAATATTTGGGGAAACTTCCACTCACTTGTTTAATAATGTAGTTAAAATGTTAAAAATATGTACTTTTGAAAGATAAAGGAGAAATGCGTCCAATGTTGTGGGATGTCCAAATATAGATTACGAAAAGACTTAGATTATATTTCCTTATAAATATTATTTGTAATTTTACTACTTAATTTGAAGAAATAAGATGTATTTAAAATATTATACTACACTTTTGTGGACAGAGCTTGAAATTATATCTCCCGATTTCGGCAGGAAGGCTCTACCACTCACAGAACTCAAAGAGTAAACATTTCGGAAGGTAACATTGATATCATAACTTTTTGTTATGATGCTAACTGATCTGCGTAGATCTACTTTCTGGCGATGTTGCATTACTTTTTGCAGGCTGACGTTACAGATTGATGTTATGCAAAAACCCCATCCATGAACTATTTAGGCGATTAAGCACAACATTGGAAGAGCATTTCGAAAATTAGGAGCATTTTGGCCGCGCAATATCACTCATAAGCAATCGACCGATTTTATGGCTGAGTCAAAACACCTTTCAAAACTTGACATGCGACATTTTCTTTCACCAAGCCAAAGGCAAGAAATTTAGGTCAACATTTATTTATTTTTCATTTACGTAAAATATTCACTGATATGAAAAAATCTCTTTGCTAACCAATTCACAAACGTTTCTCATGAAAAACCTGCGGGCTTCGCCAAAGTTGTTGCGCTGCACTTGTTCACGTCAGTACTTAAAATGTTGAAAGAGTATTCTTTTTCCGAAAGAGTATGCCATTCATCTCTGTATGGTTGGTTTCAATCAGATGTCACGTAACCATATCAGATGGACAAAATTGTAGCGAAATTTCTCCAATAATTTGATTTCAAAAAGTTTCACATTCCTCTGGGCCTTAAAGTATCCTGACCACAGCGCAACTGGTTTTGTTCTGCAAGCCTTCAGGAAGTAATCAATAACGATCAGTTATTTGTAAAAGCCATTGAAAAGACTTCATAAAAATTCATTTTTTTCAAATTAATAAAAAAATAGTAATAATTTTATCATGTACCTTTATCCAACTTTTGTGCCATTGCAAGCAAAAGTGTGTGGAGTGTCAGAAAGGGAGTGGTAAAAAGGTAGATTTTTATCAGCAAATGCCCAGACGCACAACAAAAGAAGTATACGGTTATTCATTTATTGGTTTCAAAACCGCCTGTTTGGCAAGGTTGTCAGCTGATAAATACCTGCCATCTGAAGTGTTGTTTATTTAGTGAAAAGCTTGCCGTTTACGATCGTTTAACAACCGAAGAACACGTAAAAATAGTTAAAATTTATGACAAAAGTGGCGATTCCAACGTGTGCACTTGGCGTGCATTACGGGGTGATTATAGTATTCATTAATAAATAAATTTTGGACTCAAACATGGGCACTTCTCGCGCATTACGGGGTGATTATGGTCGTCATACCCATAAATCGACAAGATTATAACACTATACATTTTGTGGTTTCAAAATCACCGCTCTGGCAAGGCTGTCAGCTGTTAAATACCTGTCATCTAAAGTGTTATTTATTTAGTGAGAGGTTTGTCATTTCCGAATACGGTTCTTTTAACAACCGAAGAACGCGTAAAAATAGTTAAAAGTTACTACAAAAGTGGTGATTCCAACGCGGGCCCTTTTCGTGCATTACGGAGTGATTATGGTCGTCATAATTGACCTACTGTGCAAGGAATTGGCAAGATTATAATGACATTTGAAGAGACTGGATGTGTTACAGATGTGGTGACACCTGTGCACCATCGCAATGTACACACTGCCGAAAACATCGCTTCTGTTAGTGAAAGTGTGACGGATAATCCGAATTTGTCGATTCCACAGCATTCTCAACAATAGGGTCGGTCTATCATACGACTCATTATGGCCCATATATAGTGTACATCTCACGCAACAATTAAAGCCGACTAGAGCATTCACAACGCCGTAGATATGCCGATTGGATGCTACTGCAACAGACTTTCAATGCTGATTTTTCAAACAAAATTTTCTTCAGCGATGAAGCTCATTTCTCATACAGAGGTTACATCAACAAGCAAAATTGTGCCATATGGGTCTCGGAGAACCCAGAAGGGATTGAGGAGAAGCCATTGCATCCCGAAAATGTAACTGTTTGGTGCTTATTATGGTCGGTGTAGAGGTGTCATTGGGCCGTATTTTTCGAAAACGACGCGGGAGGAACCGTTGCCTTTAATTCCCAGCGCTAGGGCCGTACGATAAACAAATTTTTTTGGCCTGCAATTAAAGATTATTAACTGGACGATATGTGGTATCAATAAACGGTGCCGCGAGCCACACCACTCGACCGATTTTGGGTTTGTTGCATGAGAAGTTTCCAGAGAGCGTAATTTCACGTTTTGGCGATGTCAATTGGCCACCAAGATCATGAGATTTGATGCCGTTAGACCCTTTTTGTGGGGCTGCGTCAAAGAAGGTGTTTACGCGTATAATCTCAAAACGTCGGAGCATTTGAAAACCAACATTTATCAAGTTATCACGGAGATACTGCCTGAAATGTGTGAAAAAGTAGTCGAAAACTACCTCATAAGAATCCACTGCTGCAACCAATCCAGAGGCGATCGTTTAAATGACATTGTATTTCGTACATAATGGCAAGATCCAATCATTATTATGAAAGAAAAGTTTCATCGAAATCATAGCTTTATGTGTGTTTTATTTAACTTTACTTGAAAATGGCAAATGGATGACCCTTTAAAAAAGTGTATGAAATACCAGAAATACATATTATAATATATTGTTTTCCTCTTGGAAATAATAAAAAAAAAACATTGATTTTTGCAAATCGGCTAATTTATATGTGAGGCACCCTAAGGAGCAATTAAGACCATTTTCTATAGCAGATGCAAATTCAATGAATGTCAGTCATTTGTAGACAAAATACCAAAATTGGCATGGTTGATCGGACAATTTTTTTTTGAAATTTCCGACTGTGGGCAACAATTTAAAAAATTTTATTGCGAAAAAATTGGTTAAGTTGTATGAGAGGTTGTGAAATCTGCCCATTTACAACTCCCGCCTACGATCTGGCAAAACATTAGGCTGTATTAAGTTTGAAGAAGTTTCATAAAAATTTAAGACAGTTGCCGCATCCATTCGTCAGCCAGACAGACGGTGAACAATCCACTTAAAAATCCCTAAAACTCATAAAAAGATATTTGGTAATTCAAACGCTACCTTCTGGGCACTAAAATTTTTTCCGCATCAAAAGAGATATATTTTTATTCCATAGGATGAATGAATAAAAAAGTAATTTTCAGTTTAGTTTTTATAACAACATTCATCAGCCAGCCTGTATAAGCTTTAGACCGATCGAATTTAACGCCATTTCATTTCGTTCTCTTCCAGTTGCTCATATTTTCGTTAAAGTAAAAAAAAAAACAAAAGCAAATTCGCATGCGTCTCTTATTCAGTGAGTTTACATGCATTCCATTTTTAGACTCACTCAACGGGATCTACAATTTACCGACGATTCCGAACGTCACAGCTTGGAAATCATTTGCAAGACTTGTCGGTTACTCGACTACTCGAAATCTTCATCAGACACATCGAGATGACCGCCGCCCAAATAATTATAGGCTCTATGCGGGATTGAATCCGACGTCATCCGAATGGCAACTGCGTACACTAACTGTCGCGCCACGATCGGTCATAGGCTCAATTACTCGTAAATCAGACGAAGTGCTCGTCAGACACATCGAGCTGACAGCCGTTCTAATAATGCAAGGTGACCGTAGGCGGTATTCAAACCGTGATCATGCAAACGATAATCGCTTGTACTAACCATCAAGTTCATGGTTCATCACGTTTTCCTTACACTGCAATTTGCCGGTTACGTTTCACTGTATCCGGCTGATTTTGTGTGTTCGATTATTATTGTTTTTATTGTAAATTCAATACTGCCTCAATTTTGTTTGCCTACCAACACAGGGGTCATTGTTGTAACCACAACCATGACAACGACGTTTCATTCCCTTACCGTGCGAGCAATTCTTCTGCGCCATTTCTTTGTTTTCCTTCTTAGCCATTAAAGGATTCATTCGAACAAACAATGGCAACAACTACAAGGAACCGACAAACCACAATTTCAATGAATTCAATAAAAACACAAATTCGCATTCGAAGACAAAACAAAACCAACAGCCAAAGCAGGCAAAGCCAAAAAGGACCTCTTCGATACACTCGAGAATTGTTCGTGAAATTAATTTGAGTTTTTCGGGACTAAGAGACTATTGTGCATGTGTCTACATTTGTCCTCGGGTAAATCGGGCGATTCAAGAGGTGTTTTAAGGTTAAACCGCAACAAAAGATATAAAACATATGAAAAAAAATACAGACTTTGTGGCAGAAGAGCATTGAAAACCCCAAACAAAATCCTTCAAAATTTATCAGTTTTAGGAAAAATGAACATAAACAATCAAAAGAATAGAATAGAACGTAATATTAACAGAAGAAAAAAAAACACGGCGCTTTTAAACAAGGGCAAATAAGGAAGATTAAGAGAGTGTAAAAGTGTTTGTATTTGTACACAAGGAGAGTGCAAATGTATAAGTGTGATTTATAAACCTTTTGAAGGCCAAGTGAACTGAAAAGGTTATCAACACCCTAACTTAACTGAAGAATAAGAATGGTTACAGCAACAATAACAAGAAGCAGAAGAAGGTTGAAACACATAGTATAATAAACTGTTAATAAAACCGCCAGACAAATAAACAATCACACAACCGGCACCGCCGCTTTACCGATTGACACAAAATGTAATAGAAAGCTCTAACCTCCAAAAGATTCCTTCGCAATTCGCAAGAAATCAGGAAAACTTCCAACATAACGCAATAGTAATAAGAATTATTCAACTACTGCAGGTCTTTGCAATGAAACTCCCAACCTTCAAGCCATTAAGCAGAGAAGGAAAAAGCTGCCGCACATTTTAAATGAATGGTGAAAATTTAAAGTTTGCTCTGCTTGTACGGCTTTCCACAACACGAAATGAAAAAGGCATTCACCATCATCGGAAGCGGGTGAACAGTTTGTTTTCTTTGTGTTTGTAAAAACTACAAGCAGAAAACCTATAGCACACATGTACGAAAGATATGTAAGTGCTGTAATGAGATATGTTTTACTACCTGTTTAATTGTCTACAAACATGTGTATGTGCGAACAATCAGGTTTAGGGTTACTACTTTAAATGAAGATAGCTAAATAATAAATAGCTAAATGATAAATGAAGATAGAAGATATGTTCTGTTACAAATATAAAAGGCGATAAAAAAAAAACCAATATTCATATTGTATTCAAAATTATTTCATTTATTAGAAGACAATATTGGTTATTAAAAAAAATTGTATTCACTCGAAATGGCCGCCTTTTGCTTTAACACAAGCTTTCAAACTGTGTGGCCATTGGGCTATAGCCGCACGTACGATTTCCATGGAGATCGAAGACGCTGCTCTGGTTAATGCTGTTTTAATGCTTCCCAAATTTCTGTGGGGAGTCTTGCAAGCCATATTCTCCACTTCTGACCACAAAGCATAATCCAGTGGATTGGGATCTGGACTCCCTGATGGCCAATCTTCTGCTGCTATAAAGCCAGAAATATTGACTCTGAGCCACTCCTACGTGGTTTTAGCTTTGTGCGCAGGAGCAGAGTCCTGATGGAAGATTCATCTACGTCCATTGAAAAGGCTATTGGTCAAACCCTTCACAACACCCTCTAACACATCTTTTTGGTAAAACTTTGCACCAGTTTTTACGCCCTTTTCACAGAAATGGAGGGATTTGACACCATGGTGGGAGACCCCCCACCAAACCATTACGGAAGAGGGATGATGGCCACGTTGAACCCTTGGAACAACTTTTTTCGCTTCCTTAGATGAAGTAGCATAAATCTTGTGATTTTCTTTGTTGAAAATTTCTTACACGGTAAAAATTTTCTCATTCGTAAACAGAATGTTTTTATGGCCATTGTCCGCGTGCCGCTCAAAAGTCGCTTGCATCTTTCCAGCCTAATTTTTTTTAGCTGAGGAATTAGAAGATGCCCCGTGTACCGACGATAGGCTTTCATATGCAGATCATCCCGAATCAGCCTAGACATGGATCTGGTTGATATATCCAATTCCTTGGACATGATTTTCTGCTTTCTAAGGCGATTTCTCCGAATTCTTTCACGCACTGCCTTTACTACCGCACTCGTACGGACAACGCGCGGGCGACCACTTTTTGGCCTGTCTTCTACTCCAGACAATTCGCCGAAGCGAGCAATAGCACGATAAACGAACATTCTTGATATTCCGAGTGATTTTAGCAACTCGAAAATTTGGCCAGCACTCTTTCCGCACTTATGCAACGCTATTACGCCGATTGGATTCTCTTTAACGCCCCACTCCATGTTAATAGATTGCAAACTGAAACCAAACTGACTAGTATTCTTCACTAATCAGTGCATGTGTTCTGAAAAAAAAGTTAACGGTTCTCTTCCCGCAAGAAGTTTTGAACGATAAGCGCTGGAAATTGTGTAACAGAACATAGCAGGACTATGTATATATATATATATATTGCGGTCATTAGTCTTAATTTGTGCGACCCTCTAGAATAATTGAGCGGTCTACATGTCAATATCTCAGCCACAATTAAGCCGAATAAAGCAAAGACGATTTTTTGGGATAAAAAACCCCATTAATATTCTGATAGCCTAGTTTACTATCGAAAAAAAGGCAAACAGAAAACTCTCTTTAGGAACATCAGCACAAATGTGTGTCTAGACTACTAGACAACGTAACAAGGAAGACAAAAAAGTTGGGAAACATTTTCTTTACTTTTTCAACACAATCTCCTTTTATACTGTTTTCAGCGATACTCAATAGCTCCTACACCCTGTTTAAAGTAAGAACTGTCAAACTCCTTAAAATAGCCAGCAACTGCAGACTGCATCTCTTATTTGTTGGCAAATTTTTTACCACCCAGCCATTTCAAGTTTGCAAATACAAAATATTCCGAAGGAGCTAAATCTGTCAAATATAAGTGCTTGATGAAGCAATTCAAACTTTAATCCGTTAATATTGCACATCGCAATAGTGGATGTGTAAACTGGATCGTTGTCTTGATAAAACAGCACTTCCTTTTTCGTTAAATGAGGCCTTTTTCCATAATTTCATCACCAAAACACTGCAATAAATTGCAAAATATTCACTATTGTATTTCCTTTCTGAAGATATTCAATAAAAATAATTCCATGCGTTACCGAAAAATACAGACACCATGACCTTGCCTGCAGTTGGAACCGTGTTCTTTAGATACGATTCTCCCATTCCAGTTCACCGCTTTGGCTGTTCCTTTGCCTTTCTCTCAGGCGTGAAGTGGTAAACCCACGTCTCATCCATGGTTATATAATAAACCGATGTAAAAAGTTTGACTTTATTGCGGTGAAACATTGCCAAACACTCTATTAAAACATCTTCACGATGCTGGTTATGCTCTATTGAAAGCAACCGCGGCACCCATCTTGCCCACAGCTTTCTCATCTTCAAATATTCGGTCAATATACGATATATAGCACTTTTTGGAATGCCTATCATTTTAGCGAGATCATCCACCTTCAGCCGACGATCATTCAATACCATTTTGTGGATTTTCTTAATCGTGTCTAGCGTGGACACCTCAATTTGTCGACCACTACGGTGTTCGTCTTGGCAACTCGTACGGCCTCGTTTATACTCTGCTACCCAATATTTTACAGTCGTAAGCGAAGGAGCGGACTGCCCCAGAGTAGAATCTAACTCGGTTTTAATATTAGTTGCACAGAGCAAATTCAGATGGCGTTTAATAGAGTTATGAGATATTAGTATTCACTGAGGCATCGTGTTCATATAACACCGTATATTAAGCGTTTCTTGGGCTGTAGTTTTAAAAATTATATTGATTTGAGCTCTTTGTTGTTATTTTATAAAGTTGTTGGACTGTGTAGTCTTCAATTTCTTTTTAATTCGTTTAATTTGTCACATTCCACTCGTAATAAGCAGCTTCTTATTTCTAAAATAACCACACTAATGGGTTGTGCTTTTGTAGTAAGAATATCTCGAATTTACAATTTACTACCAAGCCATTTAAAAAGTTTTAAATTATGTCCTGATTCCTACAAAAGGCACATTCTACAACACTTTCAGATTTTACTGTACATATAAATTTTGTTTTCAATTAAATTGTGAGCAGCCTTTATTACATACCGATTATTTTATATTTCCAGATTATATACAGATTAACTTCTAACTTTTAAATTAAATTTTTTTTTCATAGTTTTTTGTCTTTAATAATCATACTTTCTTTAAAATCATTATATTT
Source organism: Philornis downsi (assembly GCA_019455685.1). Lineage (NCBI taxonomy): Eukaryota > Metazoa > Arthropoda > Insecta > Diptera > Muscidae > Philornis > Philornis downsi. Next base: position 90,819 of record JAHXMU010000247.1, read on the forward strand.
TTATAAATTTTATATTTATATTTTATTAGGTGTTTCTTTTACCTATAATATTGAGCAGATTAGATCTAATAAATGCATTGTTGCATATTGTAATTTACTTATAATTGGCCGGAAGGCTTTAAATTACAATCGAAAAATAAATAAAAATAAAAAAAATAAATATTGAACGGTGACCAATTTTTCCTATGTTTACAAATTCACTGAGATCATTTACTTTTGATGGCTCAAATAAAACTGCTAAACAAAGTGTCGCCTTGAAACTTCAAATATATGTTTTTTAAGGTTTCCGCTTTTATCCAAAATAATTTTTTTCAAACTACTGGCACCATCTATAAGTCAGATTGGCTAGTTTTGGGGGGACTGTCGTATTATTTCCAACTGAAGTAAGAGTAGTGTCTTTTACTAAAACCAAAACATTTTTAAGTTTCGGCTTTAAAGCCAATATTGCAAATTTAATAGTCTAAAAAAACATTGACTTTTGATCGTCAATATTGACCCTGCTAAGCTCAATACTAAAGGGTGACCAACAAGAACGCAAGATTTAAATGACTGATGCAGCAATTGAATTGTTTCTCTGGCTGTATGACATGTGGCGCCGCTTTGTTGAAACCACATGCCCTCCACATTCATTTCTTCAATTCTATGCACGAAAAAACTAGTTATCATTTCACGATACCGAACACCATTGACTGTTTGCGCTTGACATGCCTCATTTTCATAAAAAAAGGTCCAATGATTCCTCCAGCCCAAAATCCACACCACACAGTGACACGTTCAGGATGCATTTGCTTCTCGTGAATCACTCGAAGATTTTCCTCACCCCAAATGCGACAATTCTGCCTATTGACGAAGCCATCAAGATGGAAATGGGCCTCGTCATTTTATCGGCAAAATCAGCATTTTCATGTTGTCTCTCCAATACCCTATTACTCTCTTCGCTGTCCATGGTAAGCTGGCTTCAGTTCCTGAGTCAATTGAACTTTATATGCATGAAGATGCAAATCTTTCGTCAAAATTCGCTGCATAGTGGATTTGGAGACACCAATTTGCTGAGCTCGGTGTCGAATTGAGGTGGATGGAGTTTAAGCGACATCATGACGTACAGCTGCGACATTTTTAGTCGATCGACCTGGTCGAAGGCGCGTTGTTGTCTTTACATCACTAACAGACCCAGTTTTGGCAAATTTATCCATTAATCTCTTTACAGTTGACCCTTTTGGATCATTATTGTGACCCCAAATTGATCGCAATTTGCGAACTGTTGACGCAAAACTTTCACCATTTTGGTAAAACAATTTCACAATGAGAATGCGTTGTTCATTCGTGTAGCGCTCCATTTTTACTAACCTCGTACCTTCTACTAGCAAACAATAACAATTGTTCAAATGTCAAACAATGACACTTCGAAGGGCGCCAAATTTAAATCTTGCATTCTTGTTTGCACACCCTTTATCATAATACAGATTAAACTGTTATGGCGGCATCAGGCGCTATTAAACTACTAATAATATGGTTATTGCTTGCATGTATATTATTCGTCATCTTTGTGACCGACTTTAAATCTTATATTTCACTTTTAATCTATGGAGTTTGCTTCCCTAGTTCAGTTGTTTGTACTTTCAGTATGTCCTTTTGATGCGTTGCCATGTGGCGCAGATATAACATGAATAGTTATTTGAAAATCTGTCAATTGTTCTCATTGATTTCTTCCTACTGAATCAATATGTATGTAAAGGACATTAAAACTGAAAATAATGTCTATTATAAAAACTATTTCCAATTCACAACAATTAAAAACAACTTTGTTAAAAATGTATTTAATGTAGCATACAAAATTTGTACAGCTGTTCGCGGTTAAATTATTACAATATCGATGGCCTCTAAGAGTTCAATAATTGCTATTTTTATTGTAGAAATTGCTCTTGAAATTATGAATTATTAACAAATATATCGTACACCAACTGACTTTTAAAAGGTGGTCATAGAAACCAACAATTATTATTAACAACAATTACGTAGCACTGACATGTAGTACATCTAGTAGATATGTATGTATGCTCTAATACATTTGTATGTACACTAATGTGTGTAAATTCAACCGAGTGCTGTATTTATTAACTATCGACATTCAACTATCAAAAAACACTTGTGTAGGTAGGCCAACAAATGTGGTGTGTACAGAGTTAATGTATGCCTAATACATATGACGTTAAGTTGTGTTTTTCTTCTTCTTCTCGTACATTCCCACAAACTGTTGATCGCAATCAATGCCCTGAAGAAATGTTGGAGAAATAGTGAATCAACCACATAATAGGAATATTGAATGTTATTACATTTAATCGTATATTGAAAGGATAGATGGCTGTTGGTTAAATTTTGGTGTGTTTTTGTACGATAGTAAATGTTATTAGTTGGTATCTCAAAGTGTTAAGTTTCACGCGAAAATAATTCAGTTTAGGTGCAAATGAAGATGTTAATACATTGCATGCAACATGTTGCCGTTGATTGAGTTACAGGTTACCTTGATTTATTTGCAATCAATTTAACAAAAAACAAAAAAAAAAAACGAACCTTACATAACAAAAGGAAAAAAAAAAAAATAGTTTGATAATACATATTTGAAATTGGTGTCGGAATTTAACAATTGATATTGAGAGTTAACATTGTGAAAATACTTGAAACAAATGGTGTGACATTTTTAAGAGTAATAAAAAAAAAGGAAACGACGAAGTGCGACAGTAAAAAGATTTCGCTGACGATACGACATACGCCTAATGCTTAATTACCGAATTAAAATTACTATCGTGGCATGTTTCGGAATAGTGTGTGATTGATAACACATGCAACGAAAATTTCTGTACCAGATTTTGAATAGGTAATTCTTGGCTGCCTTTGTACTGGAAACAGTTTTCAAAGTTTGCTTAAATCTTCATGACAGTGCTTTGACAGGGTCAGAAAAAATAACGGTCCATTTCGTGGTTTCAAAACCGCCGTTCTGGCAAGGCTGAAGTGCTATTTATTTAGTGAAAGGTTTGCCATTTACGAATATGGATCGTTTAACAACCGAAGAACACGTAAAAGTAGCTAAAATTAACTACAAAAGTGCTGATTTAAACGTGGGCACTTCTCGTGCATTATGGTCGTCATACTCGTCGTAGCTAAAATTAACTACAAAAGTGCTGATTTAAACGTGGGCACTTCTCGTGTATTATGGTCGTCATACTCGTCGCGATCGACCTACTGTCCAAGGAATTGGCAAAATTATAACATTATCCATTTTGTGATTTCAAGACCGCCGGTCTGGCAAGACTGTCAGCTGTTAAATGCCTGTCATCTGAAGTGTTATTTATTTAGTGAAAAGTTTACCATTTACGAATATAGTTCGTTGAACAACCAAAGAACGTGTAAAAGTAGTTAAAATTCACTACAAAAGTGGTGATTCAAACGAGGACACTTTTCGTGCATTACGGGGTGATTATAGCATTCATTAATAAAAAATGTTGGACTCAAACCTGGGCACTTCTCATGCATAACGGGTTGATTATGGTCATAATAATCAACCAACAGGGCGAGGAGTTGGCAAGATTATAAAGAAATTTGAAGAGACTGGAAGCGTTACAGATATGGTCAGGCTTGTGCACCATCGCAATGTACACACCGCTGGAAATATTGCTTCTGTTAGTGAAAGTGTGGCGGATAATCCGAATTCGTCGATTCCACGGCATTCTCAGCAATTAGGTTTATCCCGCGGTTACGTCAACAAGCAAAATTGTCTCATATGGGGCTCGGAGAATCCAGAAGTGATTGTGGAAAAGCGATTGCATCCAGAAAAGGTGACTGTTTCGTGAGCATTATGGTCTGAAGGTGTCATTGTGTCGTATTTTTTCGAAAATGATGCTGGAGGAAACGTTACTGTCAATCAAGAGCGCTATGGCCGTATGATAAGCGACTTTTCTTGGGCTGCAATTGAGGATTATGAACTGGACGATATGTGGTTTCAACAAGATGATGCCGCGAGCCACACCACACGATCGATTTTAGCTTAGTTGCATGAGAAGTTTCCAGAAAGCGTACTTTCACGTTCAGGTGACAAATATCATGCGAAATGTTATAATGGCACCAATTGGTCACAAATATCATGCGATTTGATGCCATTAGACTTTTTTGTGGGGCTACGTCAAATACCGTGTTTACGCGGATAATCCCCAAACGTTGGAGCATTTGAAAGCCAACATTTGTCTAGTTGCCGCCGAGATACAGCCCGAAATGTGCGGAAAAAGTGCACGAAAACTACCTCAAAAGCATGCACTACTGCAAAAAATCCTAATGCGGTCATTTAAATGATATTGTTTTTCGGCAATGAAAATCATAGCTTTATGTGTTGTGCTTTATTTAACTTTACTTTTGGAACTGAAAAACGGATAACCCGTTACTTTTTAAAAGAGAACAAGTGCTAGTATTCACAATTTAGTCTGCTGTAATGGACTTATAGCTTTATTACATTTATCATATCATATAATATTAATATACATATATGTATTTACATATAAATATATATAAATGCAAAGACCTAAAATTTATCAAAAAAAACGCTTTTTAAAAAACGATTTTTTCAGTCACTAGGTAGCGGTGTTGCCAGAACTTGATAATGAAAAAATCTAAAAAAAAAATTCCGAAAAAAGCTAAATTTTATTTTAGAAAATTGGTATAGTTTGAACTGTGGTATAAGTTGAAACTTAGCACATGAGATCTTTATTCACACCGCAAGTTTTTGCGGGATAAGATGTATATTTAAAATTTAATACAATTCAAGAATTCATTCATTCATTCGCAAAAAAAGTGTAATCTTCATACAGACAACATCAGATTCTTCCCAATCCAATTACCTTAGGGTAGAATATTAAACATTACTATTTACTATTAAAGTACCCAAACCGATAAAAATATGTGGCCAAGGTCGTATGACACCTTTTGCTAAAGCGTAATCTTTGATTAACAGATTATTTACTTCGGTTAATACATACTTAAGGATCTAAATAACATTTTAATATTATATACGAGTATGTGAAATAATTTTTTTACATCATAATAATAACAATAATAATAAAATTTATATCGGATATTTTCCACCATCAGAACAAACAGTAATATTGCGTTGCATTGAAAGTATGCCATTGATTTGAATATTCTTAATAAAACTAAACTTATCTAAATTGTTACAAAAATCTACAGTAAATAGTGATTTTAAAACTATATTCAACAAGCCAGTTTACGTTTGACCTGATGAACTGAAGTTTTACCGGATTTTTTACATGATAGTATGAACTTTAAGTGATTTTACCCACGGAAATAAAGGTAGCATTAAAATTTGTCAAAAACTGTTGGGCTTTTACATAGGTTGTATTTTCCTCAATGCGCATGTAGACCATCAAGCACCAAATTACTTAGCATAACTAATAAAAAAAAACTTTAAACAAAAATATTGATTTTTTCTTGCCGAATATGCTTCCACAAACCTTATAAAGGGTGATTTTTTAATCGTATTTTTTTTTTAAACCGAATAAAACAGTCAAATTTGCATCACATATTAAAATTTTTTATTCGAATCGATAGATTGTCATTTAATTTTTAAAGATAATTTCATGTAAATGTTTGTCCGTGGCTCCGCCTCAAAATGTCCATTCGGAAGGTCCAATTTTTCGTCACTTTTTCGAGCATTTCGGCCCGTATTCCACAAATAACGCGTGTAATGTTATCCTGTAAGGCTTCAACAGTGTTCGGCTTGCCCACATAGACTAACGACTTGACATAACTCCACAAGAAATAATCAAGAGGCGTTAAATCGCAAGATCTTGAGGGGCCAACTCACAGAGCTAAGTCGAGAGATAAGCTGTGCACCACATTCATCCCTCAACATATCCATTGTTTCATGAGCAGTGTAGCATGTTGCATCATCCTGATGAAACCACATGCCAACCAAGTTTAACTCAGCCAATTGGGTCAAAAAAAAAAAATTCATTGTGGTTGAGTAACACATGCCCAATCGCTGAAAACGGCAACGAATTGCCATTTCACGATCGTCATCAACACTGGTCGCTACGGCTGCAATATTTTCTTCGGTACGCACGAATCGATGGTTTTATGTCCAACAAAGTAAATTTGGTGCGAAATTTGGAGATAACATCACGAATTGTTGATTCAGCAGGTCGATTATTACGATCATAAAATGGTCGTATCAAACGATACACATTTGTCACAGAGCACGAACTTTGATAATAAATTTCAAAGATTTGCATTCATTACTCGTTTGTTAGTCTTTCCATGACGAAATGGCAGAGTATACTGTACACTTTTCACTTTGACAGATGACGTTTGGGCGCCATTACCAATCAGTGCTGCCAACCTGAAAAACTTAAATCTTAAAAAATCACCCTATACATATAACTTAATTCAATTTTCCCAAATATGTTAGTCAACAAGGCCAAGATAATGTGTGAACTTTTCTTAGGAATGTTGTTGATATTTCGTTACTGAACATATCAAATTTTCATTCATTTTTACTCGGTTGATAATACCCAATTACTCGTACATCAAGTTTAAACAAAGCCCGATTTTCATTATTTACTACAAAAATTCGAATTCAGTTCGTCTGGAGGCATTAAAATATTATTTTTTGAGTCCTACTGTAGTAATTTTTAGTAGAAATATTTGAGACTTTTCATTTCGTTAACGAAAAAGCCAAAAAAATGTGCAAACAAATTTATGAAAAAACCAGAAGAAAGCTTAAAGCTAAATCCAATTTTTGCCTGCTAAGCAGGTTGAAAAAAAAAGCCAAAAACACGATAAATTGGTAACAGTGCCAGTTAGGGATGTGTGATTAACTGATTAGTCAGTCAACTTGATTAACCAAAAAATTCAGATTAATCATATTTATGATTAATCGATTATTTAGATTATTCAAAGCCCATGATTAATTGATTAAGCCAACAAATGAATAATTAACACATGAACAACGAAAATGTTCCATATTTCATACTTTGTCCCACTACAAGTTTCTTGGCACATTCAAAATGTTCCATGTATAGGTCTTTCTTATTGTTCCTCCTCCATACAACATATCTCAATTTTAAATAAACTGTCCAAATTTGAATTAATCAAAATGCAAATGTTTTGATTAATCATAGCTCTTAATAAGCAATACTGATTGAATTAACTGATTGATGAATTGATTAACCGAAATGTGGATTAAACATTAAATTTGATTAATCGACTAATCGCAAGTCCTTATTTGCTAATGACGAGTTTTACCTTAAGTTGAACGAACGAACGAAAATAATGGCTTTCCAAATTTCCACCATAATTGAGATTCACACTTAGCCACTACGATGATAAAGTTAATGTTTTAATGTTTTTTTTTCTGAACCTTTCACCACCGGACCTTTCACAGTAAGGTCTAGACGAAAGTTTTTCAAAAATTCACAAATGCCAAAAAGTTATATTCCTTTTGACTTTGCAATTGTAGGGAGATTTGAAATAATCACTCTGTTGCAGTATTTCGTTTCATGAAATTTTCATCAAATTGGCTTTACCAAATTAATGAAAATTTATCCTCAATTTATTTTCAGCAATTTGGCGATAAAATATTTGAATAAATACTACTTCAGTTTTAAGAATACGATAATCAGCATATTTCTGTGCTTATTTAATTGATGGCTTTCCTACACAAATTTTGTTTCAGAAATTGTTAGAAAAATTAATTCGACATGATAATAATTAATGCAATGAAAAAACTTTTAATCAAATTATTGCAAAATGGTACACTTTTGCTAAATCAATCAATTTATTTTTTTTCACCCGACATTAGTTGGCAGCTTTGCAGCTTAAAAAAAATCGGATATCGATTATCTGCAATCATATCGAATTTATTTAATGAAACAAGAAAACGTTGCAAAAATAAAGCGACAATATTGTAAGAGCTAAAAGAAGTGGACGTGCGCAAAGTTAGATAGTAGAATATAGAATAGAAAATCTGTTTGCGTCGAAGTTTTCTATTCACCGGAATGCTAACCACAAAATGGCGTGAATTATCGATTTGTCGTAAGATAAGGGGGTGCAAAATGCCCTCAGTTAGAACGATACGATTAAACCGTATGTAAACTGAAATGATTTCTATCGGTATTACCAACTTCCTCCGATTTTGCGTTTAGTTAAAGAGTACTAGGAAAAAGTTGGATTTTTGCTACATCGATTAATTTTAATGGGAGTTACCAAAAGGGTATTTATTCTCTCCGTTATTTGCGTAGATTTAGACCCGTTAAAGACATCTGATCAGATATTCGCACTTCGGTAAAATTTGAAAGTAATCCAAGAAAAATAATTCAACATTCATCAATTTGACCCCTTCGACGGTTCGATGTGGCAAAATCTATTTGAAACTCTGACTGAGATTGGATTCTCCGTGAAGCGGGTGCATCTGTAAATTATTGCTAAACAGTACAATGCCTTCACTGTAAACAGCAAGGAATGTTAAAGAATCAATTGACAAATTAGTGATTAATTAATAAGCACGGGGACAATCTGTCGAGCGATCCCCGCTGTATTCTTATGTAATGAATGACAATGAGGAAAGCTGCAGTGATAACGTCTGACACCACCTTTAAGAAAAGGCATTTATTGCTCCCACACGATTATGATATAAATATTATGAGTTTAGAATATCAAATACTAGAAAGGATTCGTGATTCGGACAGTAAACGAAGGCAAAAATGAGTTAGTTGTATAGGTGAACAAAACTGGAAGAACATTGAAAAATGAAACTTTGAAGCGCTGGAGGTTTTTTTATACATCAGCTTCGCTGCTGCCAGTTTAGGGAATAATTTCAGCTTGGAAATTAGAAGATTAATATTTGTTAATGGACATCATTGGGAATAAGCACGCGATTCAAATGGTGAAGTCCTATTTGGACGAACTGGTTTTCAGCTGTATATGAAACACTAATACTATTTCAATTGCTATATGGCGCAGTAACTTAATGATGACACCGTTCTGGGTGTTATTTAGTGAAAAATAATATGAAAACTTAATCATTTACGAAATATGACATGACAGTATGGAGCCTTAGTTGTAAATATCACACAGCACCGTCGAATTTTTTTTCAATCACATCACTATATTTTGATGATCCAACATCGAAGTTTTTTTCGATCACATCACTATATTTTGATGTGATTGAAAAAAAAACTTCGATCTTGGTGAACAATGGCCGGATCACGTCCTGTAATGTAAATGCAAAAGCACAGACCTCAGTTTTGCAGGTGCGACTAATGTGAAAAGCCCAGAAAGCCGAAACACTTGTATTCACTTTCTATATGCATTTTACTATTGACAGAACAAAGATAGCCTCCAACGTTAGAAAATAAGGTCGTTGAAGACAAAACTGCATGAATCGGCAATCGAGAGCGGCCCCAAAAAAGTTTTCTTTATTTTTCAACATAACCTCCTTTCAAATCGAAAAATTCGGCTTTATTATGATGAAACATCGCCAAACACACTACTGAAATATCTTCACGATGCTGTTTTTGCTCTATTCCAATGTTCAAATCTTCGGTCAATATACGGTGTACAACATTTTTTGAAATGCCTGTCATTTCAACTAGCTCACGCACCTTCAGCGGACGACCATCCAATATACCATTTTGTGGATTTTCTTAACCGTGTCTGGCGTGGACACCTCAATTAGCGTTCGTCTTGGCAGCTCGTACGGCCCCGCTTAAACTGTGCTACCCAGTATTTTACTGTCATAAGCGAAAGTGCAGACTCCTCCAGAGTAGAATCTAGTTCGGCTTTAATATTGATTGGATTGAGACCTTTCGAATGCAAGTACTGAATTACAACTGCTGCTGCTGAGGCCAAGAAGGAAGAAAAGAAGGAGGAAGAACCCGAGGAATCTGATGACGATATGGGTTTCGCGCTTTTCGACTAAATTGACCAGGCGTTTGTTTTTATACCACTGATATCGTTTGCTATTGATGGCTCAAATAAAAATATTAAACAATGTGGCGCCTTGGAACTTAAAACATAGGTGTTATAAGATTATTTTTTATTTATTTATTTCCAAAAAATAGTAATACTAAGCCTTTAAGGCCAAAAATGCGTATTACACAGCAATAAATTCCTGAGTATCTATAACACTCTTAAATCTATTTAAATTACCACTATTTAGATTACCACATTTCACCAAAATCATTTTTTTTTTTTCAAACTACTAGCAACATCTATGGCTACGAGTAGTTTTGGGACCGCCCTCGTATCTTGTTTCTATTCTTCCAATAATTCCAAATGTACATAATCAGCATAGATAATTTTTCCTAATTTTATCAACAATTTATTTTCAAACAAGCAGCGCATTATCGAGTTGTTTATTTTGAATATCGCGCAAACATTTCCACAAAAAAATATTACTTGTAAGCAGTGTAATTAAACAAAGTACTTCCATTTTGTGTCATATCCGATTTATTCTATCCACACAACTTCATTTAGTGCAGCCACCAGTAATTGAAGGTTATAGAAACATTTTTCTTGTTCCGTACTCACTCAGGCGCTTCGTCAGCCCAATGTTTTATCCAGCAAATGCATATTTTAACCCACTCAAATATATCACACTGATTTACGTACCCAACCACGAATGCCGTCTAGTTGGTCAAAGCCGATTGGAATGTTTTGATTTTCCCGCCATTAGTGTAGTGTTGAGGACGAATACGGCGACTGTGTCTGTATGTGTGCCATTTTTGTTTACATTAATTGCAAGAGTCAACAAAAACACAGTAATAATTACATTTAAATACAATTACATACATACAAATGTATGCCTAGGCAGGACTATGCGAGTGAATGAACAACATTCGAATAGCCAACAAATGAATGACCTCCCTGACCCCCACAAGACACACGGGCAAGGCTTCATGAACTTTGTACGAGTACGAAACAAAATGAGCGAGAGAAAGAGGGTTATTAATAAAGTTAGCGTCCAATCTATGTACGAGTGAATTCCACAAACTGTGATTAACATTAAAAACTACTAACGGTTATTAGCATTCAAGTTGCCATTACTACCAGTGGTTGGCTGTCTGTCCGTGGACGCCAGATGTAAAAGAAGATTGCATGTACATTTTTTGGTACTAACAGAAAATGGGAAGAGCAATACTGCTTATATCTTAGTCTTATCCATACAAGCGAACTCAGTACCAAATTTGAGAAATATTTGTAACCTTATTTTAAAAAATCACTTACAAATTATAAGTACTGATATACTTACTAGGGGGCGTTCTCAAAACTAGCCAACCTAACAAAGAAGACACAAAAAAGTTGGGTAAAATTTCTTTACTTTTCAAAATAATCTCCTATAAGCCGGATACACTTTTTCCAGCGATATTCAATAGATTTTATACTCTGTTTATAGTAAGAACTGTCAAACTCCTTAAAATAGCCATCAACCTCACGCCCCACCTTGTCATTGTTGGAAACAGAAAATAGTCCGAGGGAGCTAAATCTGGTG
>JAHXMU010000247.1:102382-139153 GCA_019455685.1 Philornis downsi
GTTTCCTTGTTTTTGTTATTGCCGTCCGTGAGACTGTTGTTGCTTTCATTGCGGAGTCAAACACCAGTTTTGCCTGCAACCTCATACAAGTCAAAACGCTACAATTCTCGCAACAAATTACTTCCAAGCGGCAAAAAACGACTGATTAACTATTAACATATAAAAATTAATGGTTATTTTTTAACTATACCTTATTAACATACAACTAAATTATTTAAATTCCACGTAATGTACCAAGACCGGCGACAACAACAGCAACATGATGAATTCTATAGAGATCATTTTATGCCCATAAAATTAAATGAATCGTGGGCCGGTAGACGTCTCATAGAAGCACTGAGTCAGTTGCCACCGCAAACTTTAAGTTCATCGTTGGATGTGAGTCGAACTGAGCTGAGTTGGTAGTGGTAGTTTTTATATAACGGAAATCGATATATTTATAGAGATTTTCTTATAAAAATTGTGTTTTTTTCTTTGTTTTGTTTTTAATTATTCTGTTCTTTCCATTTCAATTGGGCGTTTGATAATGGCTACTTCTGCCTCTATATCTGTTCTAACAATTGTAAGCGTTGGTGTCAAACCGGCAACGTTGTACGTATAGTTTGTTTCTGAAGCGTTTTCATTCGAAATTAATTAAGCGAAACTAACAGTTTGTACAAACATTTCAGTTGTGATAGTTTCTGCGAAACCGATTGTCGCCAAAGTATTTAATTCATATTTTTTTCCTTGTAACTTCTCAACACTTCCAGATGAGATTCCAGAAGAAACAATTGGAGGAACGTGAACAAAAAAAATTGGCCTTAACAGGAGGCGATGCAGTCGATGATCCATCATCAGTGGCGGCAAAGAATGCAATTGGAAATGGAAAGGTAAGCAACAGGTGTAAAAGCCCCATAAATATAAAATATACATTTAATTTATATAAAAGAAAAAGTGAAAAGTGCGCATATGTTTAATGTGAAGATATTCATTTTCTATAAAAAAAAAAACATTAACATTTTTGTTGCATTCGTTTTCTATGTGCGCTTTACAATTAACGGGACAATGACCGCGGCCAACGTTGTTAGTAAAGAAGTTCGTTGAAGACGAAACCGCATGAATCGGCATATTTTGAGTTATTCCTCCAAAAATAATTACAAATATACATATTCAGCGTAGATAACTTTTTCTAATTTTATCAACAATTTATTTCGAAGAAACAGCGCTTTATCGAACTGTCTATTTGGAATATCGCGCAAACATTTTGACAAAAAATATTACTTGTAAGCAGTGTAATTAAACAAAGTGCTTCCATTTCGTGTTATAGGCTTGTTAATAAAGGGTGTCCAAACAAGAACGCAAGATTTGAATTTGGCGCCATTCGAAGTGTCATTGTTTGACATTTGAATAATTGTTATTGTTTGCTAGTAGAAGGTACGAGGTTAGTAAAAATGGAGCGCTACACGAATGAACAACGCACTCTCATTGTGAATTTTTTTTACCAAAATGGTGAAAGTTTTGCGACTACAGTTCGCAAATTGCGATCAATTTGGGGCCGCAATAATGCTCCAAAAGAGTCAACTGTAAAGAGATTAATGGATAAATTTGCCAAAACTGAGTCTGTTAGTGATGCAAAGACAACAACGCGCCTTCGATCAGGTCGATCGACCGAAAATGTCGCAGCTATACGTGATGATGTCGCTCAAACTCCATCCACCTCAATTCGACACCGAGCTCAACTCAATTGCTGCATCAGTCATTTAAATCACATTTTCGCCATATTTTTATCACTGCATTTTGAACGAATCAATTATAGTGATCTTTAAACTGAAGGTAATTGTTGGAATTCTAGATTCTAGTTTTTTTAAAGTTTATAAAACAATGTATGTTTATCATTTGCTGGTAATTGGCAATTAGTTGCTGTAGCTAAATTTTACCGTTTCATAAATTATTCGTATTCACTTGTGACAACCGGAACTTCGATCACTTCGTTTACATAAACAGAATTTTTTTTATTTTATCAATTCCAGTAAACTATCAATGCAGTTGCTACTACCGCATTCTATAACAATCTGTTTACTGCAGCCGAATTTGTGATTAATTAAGAATTTGAAATGATGTGCAATAAATCGTGCTATATTATAATTTTTTAGTTACTTAGCTTTCAAATATATGATACATACATTTAGACCTAAAAACACTATAACGCACGTTCTTTAAAACAAGATAATATTTGGAATTTAACTGCTGGGTTTTATTTGTTCTTTGATATAAGTAATTGAGCAATATTTAAATAGACAAAAAAATCCAAGACTATGGTGTGAACAAAGATTTCAAGAACATACTATTCTTATAGAATAAAAAAAATTAGTTAATCAAAGATGTTTGAAATTAATTATAATATTGAAGTTTTTTTCCGGAACATATCTTGATTGCCTTAGGAAAATTGAGAGGATTTTTAATATAGTTTAGGTTAAGTAGATGGTTTGAGGCGCTATGATCATATATTACAATATGCTATACGTTTTTTACGTGTTCCATTTAATAATTATGTTGAATTTCGAATCATGAAATCATTTCATAAACTGGTAATATCTGGTTCACCATCTTTACTGCGAAGTAGATTCAGGTTCACTAGATCAACTAGAAATCTATAACTTGTAATTCCTCTTATATCAGGCTCTTCTATATTCTTAAAATCATTTACATTGCGAGTTTGCAGAGCTTGGAATCGGCTCCCTTTGCATCTACGAAATATTGCTTATTCAAATCAAGTTTTACAAGAAAAATATATTAGATTTTCATTAAGCAAACTGCAGTAGGTCTATTTTACGTTACGAGCTCATTGTCAACACTTGGTTTTTTTTTATTTGCTTTATAACTGTATATGGTTGAAGAACCATAATATAATCTTTGCTATTAACATTTGAATTTATATCGTTTTTAACTTTATTTTATTATTTTAATATTCAATGTTGTATTAAAGAATTTTATACTTTATTTATGATGTTATATAATTGGACTTTTTGGCTTTCCTGCATCACGATGTATGAATGAAATGAAGATGACAAATGAAATAGAAAAATATCCATGAAAACCAAATCAGTCAGTGACGAACCTCAATTTTAAGACATGAAATAAATAAAGAGACAGCCAAGAAAAAATATTCATTTTATTGTATTTCCTTTCCTTTTTCTAAAATCATTTTGCCATTACAGAAAGTGTTCGAAATATAAATTCACAAACAAATTTTGAATTAGTACAGTGTCTAACAAGGAGCCTTTCATTTAAAGACTCCAAAAATTCTCCTTGCATAGAAAAATTAAGTTGAAAATCTGTTCCCACATTCAAAACAACATAATAAAAAACCCTCATAAACCATATTCCTCTTACTTGCAGGTTCGTGAAATGTTTGAACGTCGCCGCGGCGCTGGCATTGATCGCAGTCATCCATTGAAACCGATATCAACTACCACGACCTCCATCACAACGACAACCATGAAATCTACCACGCCACAACAAGCAGCCACAATGCGTCGTTTAGCAGGTGGGGCAAATCCTGTCACCACTACCGCCAGACGCTCGGTCATTACCACTAAACAAACGACCTCAACCTCCTCCATGCGCAATTCTCACTCCAACCCTAATGCGTTCTCATCAAATGGAAATCTATTTGGGAGTGATTTAGATGAAATGGATAATTTGGAAAGTGAGACATTTCCGAAAGAATTCTCATCCTTGAGTTTGGACAACACACGTATTATGGGTGCCAGTGTTCACGATGGCAACAACAATTTGAATCGAACTACCAACGGAACAGGTAGAGATATAATGGACACGACGATTACTATCAGTAAAAGAGGAACGCCCAATGCGAACGGTATCAAATTGAATCCAGTAATTACAAAGAAGTCACCAAATATAACAGTGGCGAGAACGGCCATCAGTGGCCAGCAAAGAACACCAAGCAGTGCCAGTCGAGGGTCAACGATATCGCGCACGTCGACAACGACTAATGGTTCGCCAACCAAAACACCGCCACCGAAGAAACCGACAACAGTGGCGGGTGCAACAGGTGCTAAAGGAGTGAAGGTAAGAATTGTGATAGCTATAAAATAAATAAATAACACCTAATTACAAAAGTAGCTAAATGACAAAATACAATGATGGCGATAACGTTTATTACAAAAAAGACAATATTTAGGGAGCAGTATAGTTCAATTATGAATTTTTTATGATATTAAAGTTAAGTTACTCGTACTTACCTTACCCTTCTATATTCTTGCAAGAAACGTTATGCAGCGATCACAAATCTCTTTCCCGCCTTTAGGAGAAGAGACCCCCACCCAAGACAAGTGTGCTCCAGGAGTAGATTAAACTTATCACTTTGCCAACTCCTTATTAACAATCTAACTTACGCGCCACTGTTAATACGAGAATATAACACAAAAACATTGAGACACTTTTCACATAATTTATAGCAACGCGTAAAAACGAACAACGATCAAATTGAACTTAAAATTGCAAAGGAATTGTTGCAAATTACAGCTCCACACAGAGTTGTATTTACTGATACTAGTGAAAATAGAAACATGAAATAACGGACATTTGATACTAGAGTTGTGAAACAACGATGCTCGATGAATACTCGATGCTCTTGAGCACTTTTTCAGTTGCGTACAAATACTACTGGATGTCCTAACGGTTTTTTTTTATTTAAACATTTGTAAATAATTTTTGTTTGTCTTGCTCAATCAAAGTTATGCAATAAATATGTCAAATATAAATAAATAAATAAATAAATATTTATATATATATATATATATATATATATATATATATATATATATATATTTAATGGACATGGCATGGCAGTTACAGACTGTTTTTGAAAAATTATTAAAAATTTGCAATCAAAGTTTAAAATGTTGCCACTAATAGTGGTGTTGTATTCATGTTCCCTTTTCAACAAACCCAATTGCATACAGCACTGAGTAGTTACTTTTAAATATCGAGCACTCGGTATAGCAATAATCTATACAAGGGCGGTCCCAAAACTTGCCGATCTAACAAAGTAGACAAAAGGTGCAAAAATTTGTCTTTATTTTTTGGCATAATCTTCTTTCGGCTCGACACACTTTATCCAACGATATTCTATAGCTTCTGTACCCTGTTTACAGTAAGAACTGTCAAACTTCTTAAAGTAGTCACCAATCGCAAATCTTTTACCACCGAGACTTTTTTAAATTTGGAAATGGAAAATAGTCCGAGGGAGGTAAATCTGGTGAATAAGGAGCGTAATGAAGCAATTCGAACTTCAATTCATTAATTCAATAGTAGAAGTGCGAACTGGAGCATTGTGTTGATGAAACAACACTTTCTTTTTCTATAATTCCACAAAATGCGTCCTTTTTTACACAATTTCATCACCAAAACGCATCAATAAATTAGCATAATATTCGTCGTTGACGTGTTTTACTTTCTGAAGATAATGAATAAAAATAATCCTCCAGGTCGCCATTAATATAAATTGGACTAAGACCTTTCAAATGGAGATATAAAATTACATAACGGTGACCAATTTTTTTTACAAATTGCTGATATCGTTTAATTTTGATAGCTCAAAAAAAAAAATATTAAACAATGTGGCGCCTTGAAACTTAAACATGTGTTTTGTAAAGTTGCCCTTTTTCACCTAAATGATTTTTTTCAAACTACTGGCAAAATATATACATCAGGTCTTCTAGTTTTGAGACCGCCCTCATACTTTTGACTTGGTATTTAGGATACTAGAGTCTGATAAATGAAACAATAATTCAAATAAAGGCAACAAATTGTGAAATTCAAAAATCTACAGATCTTAAATAACACCAATCATGTGAAATACCATTCATATGAAAATATTACTGATCCGATATAAATTTTGTAAAGGTTTTCATAATTTAAATAATAAATAACAAAGAAAATAATTAATATATTTTGCTGTTTGTTTTCATGTTTTAATGTTTGTTTCAACTATGCATGAAAACATATTTTCCATTGTGTATGAATTTGTTTACAACCAATTATTTGAGTGTAAAATGTTGTTCACGGTATGAGATAACATTTGTGATGCAAAAAAAAAAAAAAAAAAAAAAAATGTAACAACAGCTCCCGATCTTAGTCCTAGATTTCGAGCGCACGATGCAATAGCAGACAGATCTAACCTTATATATGAACAATTTTGTTAACATTTCATACTAAACATTAGAATTCTATACCGGTTAGGGATATGCTTTAGAACTTTTAATAAATTGTTTATAAAAAAAAGTTGTCTTAGAAAATTTCCTGAATTCTGTCAACATCGAAAATATCAATTTCTTTAGTTTACATTTCCGATAGCTTTTAATAAATACTCTTCGTATAATTTTTCCCCTTTTCAGCCAACAACGAAAGCTGTAAACGGAAAACCAGCGACATTTGTTTTAGTGAGTAAAAATTATTTAAAAGAATGCAACCATTTAAAATGATGTTGCTTTAATCGCAATCCTACTTTCTTCCCCATTCCTCTCCCACAGTCTGTCAAACCACCACCTCGGGTTATTACGCCACCGCCTGGTATGGCCACCTGTCAATTTTGCCAACGCAATTTCAACGAGGATCGTCTGGAAAAGCATCAAGAAGTGTGCCGCAAAATGATGGCAAAGAAACGGAAAATTTTCGATGCCTCTAAGCACAGGGTTCAGGGCACCGAGGCTGAAAAGTATGTCAAGAAAGGCATCGGTAAAAGTTCAACTCCTGCTGTTAAGAGCGTAACGGCAGCCGTTAAAAGCATCAGCACCCAGGCCGATGGCAAGAAAAGCAATTGGCGCAAGACACATGAGGAATTCATTGCGGCCATACGAGAAGCCAAAAAGGTACAAGCGTATTTGGCTAAGGGTGGCAAATTGAGCGATTTGCCACCACCACCGCCTTCAGAAAATCCCGATTATATACAGTGTCCCCATTGTAATCGACGTTTCAATGAGGCCGCTGCTGAACGACATATACCCAAGTGCGCTAACATGAAGCATAATAAGCCCAAGCCACCAGTGCAGAAGAAACGTTACTGAAATGGTTGACGAATATGTTAAGACATACATCACATTCACACACAGACACACACATATATATATATACAACGTTAGTACTAATCATTAACGTCTTAGGAAGGAGGATTTTAGTCCTTTTTCTGATGTGGTACAGCTTTCTTGGAAAGGGCCACCGTCTTCACATAAGAATTTCCTGGATTGACTTTATTTTTTAATAATTCCGTTTTTTATCAATTCCATATTTTTACTAATTATTATTACTAACTATGAACAAAAAAAAACACGAATGCGTTCTTATGTCGTCGTATACTCCTGTACATGTGATAAATTATTGTGAACTCATTATTTTGTTTAGTTTATCGTCTCGTTACAAATAACGAGTTGGATTTTTTAATAATAAAACAAAATAAAAACAAACTAAGTATTTGGAAAGATTTTCATTCCCTGAATTTCTTATAGGTATAAGTGGGTAAAGAAGATTTGTCAGAAAGAAAATGTGTGCAGAGAAACATTTCATTCATTTATTCGTATAGAAAATTTGTTAAGTTTGTGTACAAACATCTTGCTCGATGCAATGGAAAAATTATACAAGTAAAAATTGTTTTATTTGTAGACATTCTCAAATTTTGCTTGATAAACCCTATTTTATTTCGATATTCCTGTCTAATATACACGTTTCCTTAAAACAAATTTCTATAAAAATGTTTGCAAAGGCCCAGAATAGAACAAACCCTACAGTTTTTTTGCACAATTTTCAATGAATATTGAATGGAATCTGAAGGTTCTAAAAGCTTTTTAAAAACAATACGTTTTATAACTGTAGGAATATTCAAAACATCTTGTGTTATAGCATTTAGCTTTCATTTCGTGGGTACAGCTCAAAGCAAAAAACTGGTAACAAAGGAATATAATAAAAACTAAGCCAAGCACAGATTAACAAAGTATTTTTTGTGAATTTTTTTTCACATTTACTATTTTGCTATAATGGAACATTACTTTACTGAAAATATTTTGCAATAAATCTTGCCAAACTTTCTTTAGAACGTTATTTGTCACAAATGCGCTATCAAGAACTACAAAATCTTTCAGTTATCATTGCCATTAGAAAGCCTTGGTTTCTACCCACACACACGCACACAAATCAAAATAAAAGCAATTCTCTTAAATATTGTCTGTAAAGTTTTGTGTATTTAATTCGTTTCCATTTTATCCTCATCTTCTGTATCTCTTTGGCTCGATTTACCAGCCAAACGATCAATTAAAGCTTTTACAGCCTTAGCAGCGGTATTTATTTCTAAACCCTCCATGGTGTAAGCCAAATTATCTAAACTGGCATCGTCATCATCACCAAACCAATTCACCAACATAGAGACACAGCCCCCATCGCGCTCGGCATGTTCGGTTTCAAAGTAAAGTAACTCATCGGCTGTATAACCCAACTTCTTGCCCAATTTTTTCCAATCATCTCCTATCAAGGGAGCCAATTCTTCAATTTGCTCCCTTGATGCTGTCAAAGGTTTCGAATGTGTATTGCTATCTTCTTCGGTCTTCTCCAAATCGTTGGTCTCCTCTTCGTCTTCTAATACCCCTTCGTCATTACCTTCCGCTTCAGTGTATTGGGCATGCAAAGCTTCAGATTCCTGCTCTTGTGTTTCACCTGATGAGGTAGTACTTTCGGAAATGGTACCATTAGAATTGGCCATCGCTTGTTTGGCGGCATCTAACCGCTCCTTAGTTAAACGCTTCCGAACAGCCTCTAAATAATCGGAAATTTTGTAGGAAGGTGAATTGATAAAAGTGAAAAAGTGTGGTGATTGTCGGGCTAGCAGACGTAAAGCGCGCCACTCGAATGACGTATCGTTCTTGTCACGTGAGCTCTCCAAATAAGCTTCGACTTGCGGCAGGAAATTACGTTCTTCACTTTTGCAGGCCTGAAGGTTGTCAGGTGAATAGTTCCAAAGGCGTGTAAGAACATCACTGAAAGTAAGGAAAGGGAAATGGGGAAGGTAAATTTAATAATTCGAACTTAATAACTTAATTGCAATCCTGAATAAAAGTAAACTAACATTAAGTTAAACTAAAACTGCCCAACAGGCAAGTCGACATACAAAACGTTAAATATTATAAAAACAAATCTCGGAGAAATACTAAATTACATCTAATGGTATAAAAACTACAAAATTAAATCCAAAAAGTATAATGGAGCGTGTCTCCTATTGTGCAATATATTTGCCAGAGAGATTTAAACATTTTTTCTAACTTAACAAATTTGCAAATTTGTATTGAATCCATTTAATATCAATTTATTTCTTATATCTACAAATTAGACAAGTTTTAGAAATGTGAAAAGTATCTGATAGAAAGAATGCTCATTAGTTTCATAATCAAAACGATCGATATTCTGTATTCTTTGCCCGGCTTTGGCGTAATGGTTAGAATACACGACTACCATGCATATGATAGTGGGTTCGATACCACCAATCATTTTTTGAACTGCGGTCACCTCAATGTGTCTGACGAACACTTCGAGTAGTCGAGTATCCGATAAGTCTAGTGAAGGCTTCCTAAATGGATGTAGGGAAGGGAAGGGAGGGTGTCTAACAACAGAAAGCGTGTAAGTTCACTAAATATGAGAAGCTCTCCTGCATATCATTCATGGAATACAAATTAATTTTTTTTTTTTTTTTTGTGTCTTCGTTGGTGTATCGATGTCATGCAGGTACTAGGAGTCAACACATACGGATTGGTCATAACAATTCCGTGTAAAAAATTTAATGCAAAGCAATGCGGGCAAAGAGCTTTTGCTCCATCCGACAAATAGCATATTATAACGAATACATTTAATGAAAGAAAACAAAAACCTGTCAAAAAGTACCTCTACGGTACAAGTTAATTTGCCATAGAACGTTTCCAACTTAATCAGAGTAAAAAGTGTATTTATTTTAACTGTTGCGTTTAGAAGTAAAATCTAGAGCACTTACTTTCCCAAGAAAAACTTTCCCTGCCTATTGGCATCACGCAGACTGTCACCCAATGTTTTGCGTTCCCTTTTAGCTGGCGGTGGTTTATCATCCGTTGATGAAGACTCCTCTGGTTTTTTGAACTCTTTGCAGCCATCGTTCTTCCAATTATTCCACATTTCTTCGCGTTGCAGCATATGCTTAACGGTTCGAGAGAAACGTTTACCATTAGGCGGAGTCTCTTCCAGCAATTGATATACTTTGGTTTCAGTTTCTTTAATAAATTCCGATTGAGTTGGGGTTAACGTATTAGATTCCCTGCAAAGGTAACAAAAGAAACGTAAATACTACATTTAACGACAAATCTTTATAACAACTTACGACTTAAATTTCACCGTCAATTGTAAGTACTGAAACAGTATGAGGAATTGTACTAGAACAGCTCGACGAAAATTCGTGTCCGACAGTTGTAGAGCCAATAGTTTTGGATTTGTGAGAAATTTGGCAAAAAAGTGATCTACTTTTTGCACAGATTTATCAATTTCCGTTTTCAAATCTATGACATAACTGAGATCAATATCCATTTTATCGTTTATGTCATTATTATCATTATTATCGTCCAGTGATGAGGAGGAGCGATGATCTTCTAGTTTAAAACTGGCAAATGATTCCAAAACGGTGGTGGCATGCTGGAAAATAAAATATAATAAATATAAATATAAACGCTCAAAATAGATCTACATTTACTGCAATTGCGAAAGAACTATACAAACCTAAACCTAAACGCATTACCATGGGATAAAGGTTTTGAACTGTGAACACAATAAAGGTCTCTCAGTGTGGAGAGGGCCATTTCCCCAGCCGAATATATAATAGGTTCTAAAATTGCCTTTCTGAAACATTATTAATTACCAGATCCGTTCAGAACCGCTTAGTGTATGAGGAAACAACTATCATGAGAAAAATCATTGTAACGATAGCCACGAATCAGTAATACTCAAATAAAAATGTTCACATGAAGGAATTTAGTACTAGGCTTTAGTAATTAATTGAAACTTTATCAATTTGTATCCCGTTGTTGGATATTGATTGATTGATTAATAAATACTTTAGGTTCGAATGTGAAATAATTATTTTTCATTAGTTGTTGGAATTTCGGATTTCAAAAGAAAAACTAAGTGCTTGTATTGTGTTAAATGATGCCTATGGATGGATGAAGAATTTTCACCATTTTTGTGTTTTTTTTAGGAATCGCAGCAATTTTTTAAAATTGCATGGTTTTTTAAAATTGCAAACCATGATGCCATCATCTATAATTTTAATAGTTTTTTCAGTGCCAACAAATTCAAAACAGTGGACTTGCCAAAGTTACAGGCACCGAGTTGTCTAGGGCCACTTTCATAGCAGTTTATTAAAGATTTCAAGAATGTTTTTGCTCCTCTTCTGTTAGCAGACTGCGGATATCAGTTTTTTACTTACAACTTAAATACGTTTTCAGAAAGCACTTTGTAAAACTCGAATATGATCCGTCCTCCATCAGTCTGTGTAATGCTTCATTCGGCACATACAAATTTATAAGGATTCACAATCGCTAAACATGTTTCCTTCAATTTAACTATTGGCCTGGATAATTCCATCAAAAGGTCCTGACTTATTTTTATTATATTATACAAACTCCCAAACAGTGGATTTGTTGCCGAGTTTTCCTCCGTCTTTAATACCTTTGTGGACATTTCCATTCCTTTACATTCACTTACCATTTGAAACATTTTCCATGAAGCTTTGCTATAGCACTGATTCGGATTTCGGAAGAAATCTTGCAAGGACCAAAATTTACAATATAAATTGTAATCAATTTTAATAGGTATATCTTCAATATCCTCCAATGTGTCATCCAAGTCTTTGCCGTCCACACCGTAATCCGTGACATTTTCCAAATTGAATTCAGAAACTATATTCAAGCCGGACCTCTCCGAGAAAGGGAAGAATTTCGACAGGAAGAGTAAAATCCGCCCGCAGAATACCGTGTTTTGAGCTCGACTCAACCTCCTCAACAAATCATTGCACATTCTGAGAATATTATTCTTGCACGATGAGAAGAATATTTCCTCTTTCCATACCTCCACCATATCTTCTACATAATTAAAGATCTTCTCGCATTTATCCAATGTGACCGTCTCAAAGATGTCACCCAGCAGCACCACTGGTATAGTGACAGAAACAATCTCCAGCCTCACGGCTTCCACCGACAATTTAACCAGCTTGCCTATCAGTTCAACATCATGGCTGAGTTTGAAGATCAGGTATTCCCGGAATGCCTGATCCATGGGTGATTTCTTGTCATGATCCGAATTGTTGGCATACACGTCGTAGGCCTTTCGCAACATCTGCACATCGTTCTTTTCGAAGGCATCATTTAATGTTTTCTGGAAGATAAACAACAATGTGTGGTACTCCTTGGGCTCACTCAAGCGCTAGAACTTACTGTGAATGAAGCGTGCAATCCCGTAAAATCTGTAGTTCGCTCGCTTGTTTTATTCATTGCCGGGAAAATAAAAGGGCTGACTACTGCAATATTTATATTCTCAATTGATGGATGTTTATCAAAATAATCGCAACTGTCCCCACAAATTGACGATTTCCCTTAAAATGTTTGCACACAACAGACTTCGAAGTCGCTCTGTTTGAACGGAAATGCATAGCCGCTCATTATATTTCAATTAATGCCGTAAATATTCCTTCGACGTTGATATGTGAAACGTAATTAACAACGTCGGCGGTTACAAATCTTTCAATGTGCAATTGCTCATTAAAAAAATTAATTCGTGTGAAACGGGATCACGGTAAGAAAAAAATAGCTACGCCAGCGGTTTGCTGCAGGGATGACACTTTTCTACTTTCATGACGGCGATCCCTCTGGCTATCAATGCTACTACCTAAGTATGAAATGGTTTTGCGAAACAATGCAGCCTCAAAAGCTGACCTTCCGCATCCAGCATATTTTCGTCTCTCCATAAAGTATTTAAAGTTGTCATATTTTCGTGAAGGCTGTACATCGTATTAATGACAGTAATATTTTATGGATTGTTTATCAAAATGATAATGTGATTTGTTATAAAATTATTTCTACTACCATTCAATTACTGATCATTTCTCCAATCTGTCTAGACATTTTGTGACATAGGGATTTCTACTTAAAAAAAAGTTTGCAACAACCGCGATCTCTTTTAATCTTGCCGCTGGCGACCTTCTCCTTTATCGACAGCGTGTCTGTTTTCGTTAATGTTTCAATTGCACTACGAAGGTAATCTTACTTATGAGGTTTTTTGTCCAGATCGGCGAAGATTTTTTATACATTTTTCTGTTTTCCAAATCCTTAGTTTTTGCGAAATGTGTAAAAAGTAGAAAACAACTCTAAGAAGGCATTGCCAGTCATGTACTTTGCACATGCAACAAGTCACATTCTTACTTTCTGAGAAAACAAGAGTGTGTGGAAAAGATTGAGAAGAAGAAGACTGCATGTTATTGTATTCGTATACATAAACTTTCAAATCTTCAGTAAATGTAGATAAATGTATCAAAAACTGGTAATTTGCATTATAAACCAAACTGCTGCAATGGACGAGAACGATAAGCATCGCCGCTGAAATGTAATATAACAAATTGTGGAAGGCGTCCTATTGGTGTTAATTCTCCGTTAGTGTTTTTTAAATTTCCCTTAATAACTAGAAATTAAATACTTTTTTGAGAAAGCTCGTATAAAATTAAGAGTCGTTTGTTTTACTCTCATTGTAAAGCACTTTATTACTTATTTTCTTTATTTCTAAGCAAAGTTGGTTTCTTTAACAAGTGTCTATAATATACTCTATATCCAGCATATCACCACAATGTTAGTGTTACGATAATGGCAACCCTGTCAATCAAAACAACAAGTTATCGACGAGTTAAGTCAGCTGTTGGATTGTAAACAAACGGCCAGTTAATATTTTGTTTACAGTCGTTTGCAGCCAAATCGCCGTAAAGATGAGCCAGGCAGACATAAAACATACATTGAGGAAACTGGAATTCCCGGCATGTGTCAAGGAGGCACTACCACGAATAGGTGAGTCTATTTTCCAAACACAGATAAGTGAAATAACACTGATATACTGTTGTCTCCCTCTCTAGAGAGCATAATTATTGGCCGGGGTAAACAGAACTTCGTAATGCAGTTGATATCAGAATTTGTTTTCCTCGAGCGCAACAAAGATGTAGACGTGAGGCGTGGCCAATCACCGACGTCGTATGCCAACATGCACATGAATAAAATACAAGAATTCCAATTGATCCTAGTCTTGATTGAATACTTTTCGCAGCCGGGACCGGATTCAACTAGAAATGCTGTTTTCTTATCGCTGTTTGGCACTAATTTGACGCCGCAACGGTCGAAAATTCTATGTAAGCTTATTAGTACCTCAGTGTCGGGTTCGGTGGCACCACTTTTGTCGTCGGCCGGCACATGGATGCAACAAGTGGGTTGTACAACACCGCCTAGTTTGGAGGTGGCTCAGAGTTTAGTAAGCGATTTCATTATATTCTCGCGCAAGACTTCGGAACAGTTGAAACAACTACCTTTGGTGGCTCCTCATTTTGCAGCCAATCTTATGACGGCCGTGGCGGATTTGTATTTGAACGATCAGAGGGGAAATTTAACGCCACCTCCAGATGC
Organism: Philornis downsi; assembly: GCA_019455685.1. Lineage (NCBI taxonomy): Eukaryota > Metazoa > Arthropoda > Insecta > Diptera > Muscidae > Philornis > Philornis downsi. The sequence goes on from JAHXMU010000247.1 coordinate 117,100, forward strand.
GCTGTTAGATGTATTCTGTGAATGGGTTACAGAGAATCCCTCACTGTGTTTGGCCTCCCAGCAACCTTTGGCTTTGCCTACCGGAGCTATAGCCATGCCTGTAGTCACCCCCTTAGCAGGTTTAATACGGTGGTCGGTATTGTCACCCATTGTGTCAAATCGAGCCACCTACAGCAATTTACATTTATCTTTGCTGCAGACCCTTTTGGAGATCGTCAATAGTGGACCGCCTACGGCTTTGAATGCTCAACACTTGTCCATGATTGTGGGTCCTTTAAAGATTTATGCAGCGCGCTTGATGTCGGAAAAAATAGACCCTACACAAGATGAGAGCTATCGAAAGTGTATGGAACGTTTTGCTCAAGCCGTGCAAGTGGGTCTGAGTGCGAATTGTGTTTATGGTAGTGTGCCGCAGCTGTTATGCGCCTTGGAATCGTTGCCGCCGCATAACCTGATGAAGATTGTTATATTGGCCAATAAGAGTTTGTAAATAAAAAAATTTAAGGAGAGAATAGAAGAGACTCGGCTTCTGTGTTTCAAAGGGGGATTGTTGACGATGTTGCACTCAGCATATATTTTTCAGAAAATTATACGAAAAGTATGTTTGGCTGACAATTCATAACATTTTTAATTCAAATGTTAGCTTTGTCCCAATACTTTTTTAATGATAAAAATGAAATACCTCCTAAAGTCTGGTTACACATTTTTGCATGTGAAAACGTTTCGTTCAATATTTCTAACTCAGAGTTACTTCTATAAAGATTTTATGCATAAAAATATTTCCTCACACAGTAACTAACGTTATGTAACCAAAAAAATTATTCTAAATAAATTTTTGGAAAATTTTTTTTTCTCACAAAAAAAAGAAAAATGTTTTTCATGAAAGCAAAGGGGAGGACAAAGCTGTTGTTTTTTATACGAAAAATGGAGAAATGGAGAAAAAAAAACATTTTTCACGTGAATGATTTTAGAATGGGCCGTAATTGAAAAAGAAAATTATAAATACGGAAAACAATCAAAGATTGCGGAGTTCCAACAAACTATGCGATCGAAAGAAAGCTGAACCAGTCTCTTTATTTTTATTTGTATGTAATCTCAGTTGTTATTGGTTTTAATTTTCCCACTTTTTTGCGAGTTCCCATGGATATTAATCAGGAAATATGGCGTTACTATTTATATCTCAATACTATCGTCATTATTTATATCGCGGTCCTATTGTCGATAACGTGTGCATTGTGAGAGCGGAATTCGGCAAAATTGTGCGCTCTACTGGCGGTTATTATTAATTTAACTTAATTTGAGTTGAATATATTTGTATTCAGGGTTGCAATTTTAAGACTTAAGGTCGAAAAAGATGTTTAATTTCGATTTCCATAATCTGAATTATTTTATCATCATTGTGGATGACATACTCGCGTGCTGGAAATTCAGTTTTTTATCTTGTACAACTCCTAAATATTGGACACTATGTTCCCAGAGAATATCGCAATTATTGAATAGTACGAGTATAGGAATTTGAGAGACAAAACATTGTTTTCGTTTTCTATTAAAATATATTGCCAGTGATCTAATAGGATTCACTGCATTTTTCAATTTTTTAAATCTGCATGGATATTTTTCAAAGCTATTTCTTGATTATAAATTACTAGAAAGTTAGAACATAGAACAGCAGTGTTGTTGGCAAATATTGACGTTACGCAGCCATGAAGCTGTGGAGATTCCTATATAAATAAGTTGCAAAGTTGATGAAAAACATAATATTTGCGGAGCACCATCAGATATAGGATGCAATCTCGATGATACGGAACCAACGCAAACTGTAAAGGATCTTCTACTCAATAAATACTTAATTATTTTAACGATTTCTCTCGGAAAATCTAACTGTTCCATTTTATACATAAATCTCACATACCATATTGAATGGAATGCAGATTTAATATCCAACAGTATTATTTCAGTGGAATTTTCAATTTGGAAGTTATTGTGAACGAAGTTTCTCATATTTACTAATGTTTTAAAGGTGTTATATTACTTTCTAAATCCAAATTGGTGTGCTGGAATAATGTTGTTGGTTGAGTCAGCAGATTTGCTAGCTTTGATGAGTGGAACTACTTTTAATGCTTTCCACATTTGAGGAAAATAACATTGTTTTAAGCATGTGTTAAGAATAACCAACGCATCTTTTGTGTATCATTTTTAAAATGAGGTTTTTTTATGCAAATTGTTCCAAAGATTTTTTTAATTTTGAGACCTTTGACTAAAGCAACATTAGCTGCCGTCACCATGTAATATCAACAAATATCGAATACGTTCAGCAGATTCATTGACCTCAGCAACAATATGTAAATTTGAGTTTTCCTTTGAAGTTGTATGATTCATTTCGAAGATATGAGCCAATATTTAATTTTTATTTTGTTGCGTATAGTATAATCTATCATCATACTTAAAAATCGGTTAATTCTGAGATTTCTTCTTAAGCACCTTTGAGCAACTTTTTCCAAAAAGGAGAAGGAATTCTTAACTAAAGAGAAAACTTTATTGCCCCATGATATGTTCTTGTGATTTTCTATTTTCTTTATATAAGTTGGGAGTCGCTAACATCTTTACATTCATAAGCCGGAAGCTGTTATCACCTCGAAACAAAAACGCTTTCAGTTTCTTCTATATATGTTCCTAATTTGGGTTATGTGAACTGTATTTGTCGGCAGTGTGTTTGAAGTAATTTCTAGTCTTCTTTTCAGCACATACATTTCAATTGCATTATTAAATATTTTATAAAATTTTTCAATATATAAACAATATATAAATTTAGTTCTGTTTCATTCGTTTAAAAAAAGTTGTCAGTTCCTTTTTTTTGGTTTCAAGGCTTTCAATATATCTGATATTGTTGACATGGAAATGGATTGCTGGTCACTTGATCTATAGCTAGAGTTAAATGCACTAACTCAATCTCTTACTCGATCCTCTTTGGTAGAGTCACCAAGTTGCCGAAATTGTAAATATAATTTTCGTAAAATGCTCGAGCTAATATTTTACATTTATCCGCTGTAGTAGGGAAGCGTGAATTATTATATTTTAATATAGGAATGTTCTTTGACTTCCTCCTTAGAATTTTAGTAACGTTCCAAAAAAGGGAAGAACTCATATTCAAAGGGAACGATAAATGATACCAAAATGTACATTTAAATACAAAAATTTCCTCCTTGACTACAGAATTTGCGTGCTTGACTTTATAATAATCAGCAATATTCCTAAAGCGCAACCATTCTCGGCGGTGGTTATTGCGGCTGCGAAATAACAATTTAACATGTCGATGCAATGGCTCCTTGCGACTTCTCATTTATTTTAGCAACGAACAAAATTTTATGGAAAGTATCTAACTTTTTGTCCAATACATATTTAATAATTAAAGCTAACATCCGTCTTCTGCTATAAACTTTTTTTTGGCAGTATGATTATGCCAAGTTTGTTGGCCTTTTTGCGCAATACTCAGAAAGTGTTGATTTTTTTTTTATTAATAGAAACCTAATATTACAGATGGGGCAATTTAATTGCTGCTTTAGGCTTTTAATAAGTAAAGAAGGATCGCTTCCGGGCATCTAAATCTGTATTTAAATACGCTCCTGCAAAGTCATCCGTACTTACTCTTCTTCGCTCGTTGCTAGTAATTAGAAAATCGTTTTTCATTTTAAGTTTTTTTTATTGATCTATACTAAAATGGCCTAAATCTTCTCGTTTGCTTCAGCGTCTCTATTTTCTTTTTATCTTCTTCGAATTTCTTTCGCAATTCCACGATATTTTTCATCTTCGACTCACGTATTTGGAAGGTGTAGAAATTGGCAAGCTCCTTCTTCTTTTTACCCCTCTCGATCTTCTCTTCTAACTTGCCAATCGTAGATTCTGTTTGCTCAAATCCAGAATTATTACCCTGTTTGCCCACGGTGACCCAACCATCAGCATCTGCTTCAGAGTTCTTTGCTGCCTCGGCGGCCTCCTTCTCACGTTCATCATAGGCAGCCATATATTCATCTATATACGACTGCACTTTGTCAACGTCCAAGATTTTGTTTTGATATTGTGAGTGCCATAATTGCATGCCAGATTCAATAAAAGACTCGTTGCTGGTTGGACTAAACAAGTCGATACTTTTGATTTCTAAAGCCCTGCTAATGCTGTTGGTAGTCTTGAAAACGACGTAGGCAACTTTGAATATGAAAGGTGGCTCAATGTTGCTGAACTCAGTGACCTTTTCCTGCCATTTCAATGTTTCTTCGCGACCGGGCTTTGCGGCGAATGTGACATTTACCACGGGGCCAATTTGTTTGAAAAATGTCTCCAGACTCTTTTCGGTTACATATGGAGGAACATTAAGTAAGAAGAGGGTTCTTCCTTTGGGTTTATTGGGATCCATCAGACGTATGAAATGTTCTCTCATGTAAATACTGTGACAGTGCTGGGCATCAGGTGTTAAGCGCAGGGGAATTACTGAAACGTAAAGAAATTGCTTAAAATTTGTGACAAATGCTTCATTGATATGTTGAGTTACCTTTGTAGCCTTCTATTTCTGGCATATTGAAAGAATTTAAATAGAAATCTTTTTAACTTTGCTGAGAAGAATTCGGACCTAATTGCACGTGCGGCTGTTGTTTTGTTTACATTCCACGAATGATTATTGGTGACATCTCTGTAATTGAAATCGTTATTGTTTGGGGTGGTCGAGTCGTCGACGTTTTTGCACAGAGTTGTTTTTAAAGCAACGATGTTTACGTAGCATACATTTAGGACGTTCTAAAACGAGAGAGAGCGGCTTGGCTGTCACAATATTGTCATATTGTTCAAAATAATGCAATCCAGTTAATTTTGAAGTAGATTATAAGCATTATACATATATGTAGATGGTAACGTAAATATTTTATAATCAACTCATCGTCTCTCATTCCAATAATATTGCTACTAGTTAGAGTTTATAAAAAGGTTTGTCATTTATGAATCCGAATTTCTGTTATTCCATTTTTTTCTCACGGGCACAAATCGAATTGAAAATACTGTGATCTGACATTTGATATCACAATAATGGAAATTAAGCAAATAATTTAAATCTGAAAACAAAGACTAAATTATGTTGATCTATTGAAAATAAAATTATTTTAAAAAATAGTTGGAAACTATAAATTTTAACTACATATATTCTCTGCACAAGTAACAAATTATAAAATAATGAAGGAATAAAAATACAAATTATTTAATTTAAATTACGACAAATTAATATGAATACTATTCACCTTATTATTGTCAAAGAGAAGAGTTTTTGAAAAGTTAAATGTACCGAGCAAAATAGTTGCATGTTGAAATGCCAATTGCCAAATGAGAAACAAATTACCTTACATTTCATGAATGAGGGGAATTGCAGAAAAGTGTGGTCATCATTCAGTAGGGATTATTTCCTGTCATTTTTGCCATTAGATCCAATTAGTATAGGATAGAATTAAGAATTAAAGCATAATTTTTGATTAACAGAATTTTTGCTTCGTTTAATATATCTAATATTTTAATATTTGTGAAATACTTTTTATTAGATCATAGTAATAACAAGAATTATATTTTGATTCGTTTCAAAAAAATCCGACATACTTGGCGAAAAAGATGAAAAAATTACGAAAAAAGCCAGAAAAAAGGTTAAAGTTAAAGCCAATTTATACTCGCTAATCAGATTGAAAAGAGCTAAATCGAAAGAATAAAAAGCAAAGTTGGCAACAGTGCAAGATTGTAACAACGGTTGTGTTCTGAAATGTTTATTTATTTTGTTTTGTTCTTATTTGTAATTATTTTATCACCCAAATCCAAAACAAAAAAATCCATACAAAACTAACTCGTTCATCCATACATCCAAACGAATCCATGGAAACGGCGATAACACCAATAACACACAAAACCAAAATTCACCAATTGATGTTTGCAAAAAAAATTAAAACTTGTATTTACGTTATTTGACGTTCTCTTTCTTCTATAATTTCTTTGTTCACTTTTGCGTGGGAGAACTTGGTAGCATTGTTATCCCGCTTAGCGTGCAAAATTATGCCCGTTAGTATATACCGAATAACATTTGTATGGCGAAACGGGTATAAGATACAAAAAAAAAAGCGCGACCAATATATCATACATTAATATAATAGATTTCGTAAAAAGTGCTTGATAAAAAGTGTAATTTTATTTCTATTTACGAACTTTTGCATTTAATTTTTTCTTCAAAATTTTATTTTGACAGAAAACGTGTTCTTTCTTCAGTATGAGATTTTAAAATGGAAACTGTTTGTACATCATTATTTACGAGGGCGATCCCAAAATTAGACGACCTAACAAAGAAGACGCAAAAAATTGGGAAAAATTTTCTTTATTTTCCAACATAACCTCCTTTTAGTTCGATATACTTTTTTCAGCGATATTCAATAGCTTTTATACCCTGTTTATAGTAAGTACTGTCGAACTTCTTAAAATAGCCATCAACTGCAGACCACTTCTTCATTGCTGGCAAATCTTTTACCATATATATATATATATATATATATATATATATATATATATATATTGAAAATGTGGGGATCCAGGGAATTTTGGGTTGCCTGGAGCGAAAGGTGGCTTTTGGTTTACAATTGTGTGAGCCGGAAATATTCTAAGAAAGCTTGTAATATTTCTCACAAATTGTTCACCGAGGAAGGAAAAAAATAAAGAATAAAAACGCAAGGAATTAGAATTGGGAATGGACAATTTCTATTTCTTTATTTGCAATTGAACAATTTGCGCTGAAGCTTACCAATGTGAACTGGATAGTTTGAACTCACAGTAACAAGTAAATTTCAGCTTGCAATTTTGGGAACGACAAAGCGACTAAGAGAGTATATAAGAAAGATTGTAGCCATCTTTAGAACATTCTGTAACACACACCAATCAAACTATTAAAGCTTGAGTTGGTGTGTGATTTACGCGCTCAAGCCGTGGATATTTGGCGGATTAACATTAGGGTGGCCAGGCGGATGCCAAACTAAAATGAATATGAAAGTTATTGGAAATATACATATTTTGGCATCAACATATATATATAAAACTTAAAACTTAAAAAAAAACTATTTTTAGCTTAACATTCAATAACTGATTTTCCAAATGTAGCATCAGCTTCTATTACGCTCTGTGGAAATATTTGCCTATTCGCGTCAAAAGAGTAGTACCTATCAAAATTTGCGACCTTGTTTGTTAAAATTGTCATCCCGTCAATTGAAACACCAAAATGGCAAAATTTAATTCATCAATCCAAATCGAATTTACCACTGAAAAAACCAATTCATTAAAAACAAAGTCTTAACAGAAAAGTGCGCTTAATTTTTAATGATCTGGTCACCAAAGGATTATTTAGTAATCACAATAATATCTTAATTTGAATTGAAAGGATTAATTTCTGAAGTTCGAACATTCGTACGTACATTCTCCTAAAATTTTGTAGGGTTACATAAAGACTTAATTAGACACCTAAAGACTTCATCAGTTATTTAAAGCGGCTTCAAAGTACATTCTCGCAGATTCCTTTTCTTTTACCTAAAGGCTTCGTCGTTTATTTGAAGCAGGCTCAACGAACATTTTCCCAGATTCCTTTTAAGCTACCAAAAGGCGTCATCAGGTGTCTAAAGGCTTCATGGTTTGTTTGAAGCAGCTTCAACGAATTTTTCCCAGAATTCCCTTGGATTTCCAAACGACTTCATCGGACACCTAAAGACCATCACTTATTTGCAGCGGCCTCAACGTCCATGGGAGACCTAAAGATTTTGTCGTTTGTTTGAAGCAGCCTCAACGAACATTTTTCCAGATTTCTTGTGGATTTCCTAACGACTTCATCAGACACCTAAAGGCTTCATCACTTATTTGCAGCGGCCTCAACATTCACTCTAGTAGATTTCTTTTAATTTACCTAAAGAATTCTTTGGCTATTTGAACCGGCCTCAAAATACGCTCTCGCAGATTTATTTTCTTTTACCTAAAGACTTCATCAGTTATTTGAAGCGGCCTCAAAGTAAATTCTCGCAGAATTCTTTTCTTTTGCCTAAAGACTTCATCAGATACCTAAAGACTTCATCGTTTGTTTGAAGCAGCTTCAACGAACATTTTCCCAGATTTCTTGTGGGTTTCCTAAAGACTTCATCGGACACCTAAAAATTTCATCAGTTATTTAAAGCGGCTTCAGAGTACATTCTCCCAGACTTGTTTTCTTTCACTTAAATACTTCATTGGTTATTTGAACCAGCCGCAAACTACATTATCGCAGGTTCCTTTTCTTTTACCTAAAGACCCCATGGGACACCTAAAGACTTTATCAGTTATTTGAAGCAGACTCAACGAACATTCTCCCAGTTTTCTTTTGAGTTATATAAAGACTTCATCGGACACCTATAGAATCCATCGTTTGTTTGAAGCCGCCTCAACGAACATCGTTCCAGATTTCATTTGGATTTACCTTAAGACTTCATCAGCGTATCGACTTCGTTTTGAATTTACTGAACCTACTTATACCGTAAGAAATTCTGTGACAGGAAAGCAATGTCATGCCAATTTTCTTCTAACCTAGCGTCGCTTATGTATAAAATTCATTATTTTATTCCCAAATTCAAATTTAAAATAACGGTTCTCTATCCTGCTGTGAAGTCAATTCCTTAAGCATTGCGCCGAATCCTTAAATAACTGTCAAAAATTGTCTACTTCTTGAGTATGTGTATGTATGTTTGCGTAGGTGTACTAAAACTGAAATTCCATTGCAATCAATAAAGCTTTCTTGTTTTCTGAAGTTCGCAAGAAAAAAAAGGAGACGGTGCAAAAAGGACTCGGTAATAATAACCTCTGTAACGAAATTTTTTTTTGTCGTGTGTTTTCACTTGTTGGTTTTGGAAAAAGATAAACCACACAAACGATTAAATGCATTTCCGAGAATAGCCAAAAAAGCATTGAGCACTTTGCAAATTCCTTCATCTGGATCCCATCACATACATAATGAATACAGTGCCAAATCACGCTTTCATCGAGGTGCATGCCATGCATCCTCACCATCAACATCAACCCCACTGCAAGCAACAGTGCTTTGTTTTCACCGAGATAGCAGACATCGTTGAGTTGCCCCCCGAGATTACGAAAATCGCCAGTGAGAAAATGCAAAATGGTGTCCTGTCACCGTACACGACAAGCAGCAGCACGAAAGATCCATGTGGCGGTTCATCGGGTGGCCTGGAGTCACCCATAGATTCGGAAGCTAAAACTTCGAGAAGCAAACGGGTTCTAATTGTATTGGGCATTATGTTAGCTTGCATTGCCATGGCGGGTGGCATCCCGCTGGCTTTGCAACTGCGTCAGTCATCGCTATTGGAGGCCCGTCTGACCTTCATAAGACGTTTGCTCAGTGAAGCTCCTCTCATAGAGGGCTCTTGGGCTCCCACCAGAGACATGAACTACAGCAATAGCATGCTTGAAATGCGCCAAAAATATGTGGGTGCTGTTCTCTGGCCCATTGCTGTGCCTTGTGGTGCCCAATACCTGGATGCAGTTCAGTTGGCCTTGGAAGGCATCGATGAGGCCAAACGGACCACAGCAGCTACAGATTCAATGCATATTGTAGAGTCCGCGGACGAAATGGAACAGACACATATCAGGGGAGAAGTGGCAGTACTAATGGGTCTAGGCGGTGGCCATGCCTTGGGCACAAGTTTGGCTGTTCTAAGGTCAATGTATTTGTTGGGCGCTCGCTTTGTGTCGATTACCAGCTTGGAGTGTACTACACCTTGGGCCGCATCCACAAAGAATTTGGATTATTTAATAGAGGGGAACGGCACGAATTCTATAAATGACTTTGGAAAGGTAAGTCAAGAAGGATAACTGAGAGTCGTCAAAAAGTTGTGGTTAGATAAATAAGTATTTTCATGGTAGGACTCATTTCGAATAGTAGTGCTGTCAATAATACAGGTTAGACCTGCAGATAGACAAAAAAACTTAAAATAATTGAATCAATCATGCAATGATATCGATGTTTTCAACTTTTCTATAACATGTTGATGATAAAATGCATTAAACAATGAACAATTTCTTTCCAACAAATCATCTCCCTACATACGAGTATAGGCTCTTGGTTGTCTAAAAATTTTGAAGTCTATCTTCTCACATTACATTATCTCTTTTCAGACGATGTTATTTGAAATGAATCGCATCGGAATGTTGGTGGAAATCTCTCATCTTTCTGAAGCCGGAATGATTGCAGCCCTTCATACGGCTAAAGCGCCCGTATTGTTGATAAATTCAGCACCATCAACATTCTGTAATAGTACAAATGTGGCTACAATACCGGATCGTGTATTAAGGTTTGTTATATTATTCAAATACCTAAAGAAACAATACGCGTTAAAATTCGCGAATTAGATTATAGACTACTTCATTTCAAAGAATTTAGTATATTGGATATGAATTGGAAATTTTTTTCCATTATATCGTATTTGAATGATATTGGAATAAGTTCATGGAGCAGAAAAAAAGAGAAATATGGAATATCGATTTCTTTTAGGTTTTACTTTGCAGCGGAAAAACTGAATAGGAATGCATTAAAGCTTATGAATATTGCTATTGAAATAGATCGGAATCATAACCGCCTTGAAAGTTGTTGCTGTTGCTGATGTGATCAAAAAATAACCGTTATTTTTAATTTTTTCCAAAAAGAATTTATTTATTCATCAATTTCTATTTTATTTCCTTTAAAGTAGTCCCTCTCAGATATGATACACTTGTGCCAACGTTTCTTCTAATCCTCGAAACACTTCTAAAACGCACTTTTTGGTATCGCCAACAGCTCCTGTTTCGATTTTTCTTTTAACTCCTCAATCGTAGCAAAACGTTTTCCTTTCATCGGTGCCTTCAGTTTTGGGAAGAGGAAAAAGTCAGTGGGGGTCAAGACCGCTGAATACGGTGGTTGAGGCATGATTGCGGTTTTGTTTTTGGCCAAAAACTCACGCATAAGCATCGATGTGTAAACTGGTGCGTTGCCATGGTGCAAAATCCATGATAGGTTTTTCCACAATTCTGGGCGTTTTTGACGAATTGCTTCGTGCAAACGGCGCATAATTTCAAGGTAGTATTCCTTATTGATCGTACGACATTGTGGCAAGAATTCATGATGCACCAAGTCATTGCAATCGAAGAAAACAGAGAGCACTTCATATTTGACCGAACTTGACGTGCTTGGGCGACCAGGACGAGCATCGTCATTGGCATCTTTTCGGCCTTCCTTAAACCGGTTATACCACAATTGAACTTGTGTTCTGCTCATAGTAGACTCGCCAAACGCCACGGTCAACATTTCAAATGTCCTTGCACGTTTAATTTCATTTTTTACACAAAACCTAACACAGTTTCATTGACCCATTTTTTGGAATAGTAAAAATTTGAAGAGCACACCAAAACACGACTAACCTTTTTATCTGTCAAAAACAAACTGACAATCCAAAATGGCTGATATTGTCAACATATATAACAAACATGTGTACCAACATAACAGAAAAAAAGCGAAAATCGAACATACGTAACTCACGAAATTTGAAAAACCCCGGTTTTTCTTTTATCACACCTCGTACATTATGTAAAAAATGTGCGGGGAATTGATCATTTAAACAGCCCGCTTAAAGGGACTGCCTAAATTCTTTTTGTCGCTAAGTTTTCACAACTGTTATCTTTACTGATACGGAATTGGAGCGCATTCTTATTGGCTTAATTCGTTTACAGTGCTCGATTTTGACAGTTCATCCAAAGTTTGTTGGGTAATTTTTCCAATGCACAAAATATTGAATAAAGAGTTTGTATCAAAATTTATATTGTAAAAGTAATTTCGTATGCCAAAATATGGAAAATGTTACAGAAAATTTACGGTTAATCAGCTTTATCAAAAACACATACATATATATGAGTGGTACAGTGTATTCAAAGGCAGAGCGATCCCAAAACTAGCGGACCTAGCAAAGAAGATACAAAAAAGTTGGAACGTTTTTCTTTATTTTTCAACATATTCTCCTTTTTTCAGCGATATTCAATAGCTTCTATACTTTGTTTATTGTAAGTAATGTCAAACTTGTTAAAATAGCGATCAACTTCAGGTTCCACCTCTTCATTGTTGGCAAATCTATTATCACCGAGTCATTTTTCCAAGTTGGAAATAGAAAATAGTCCGGTGGACGAATTGCGTGATGAAGCATTTAGAACTTTAATTCAATAATTTTGGCCATGGCAATAGTGGATGTGTGAACTGGAGCGTTGTTTTGAGGAAACAACAGCTTCTTCTTCGCTAACTGCGTCCTTTTTTTCCACAATTTCATCATCTAAATGCTGCAATAAATTAACATAACATTCGCAGCTGATTGGTTTTCCTTTCTAAAGCTAATCAACAAAAAATATCATGCACATTCAAAAAAAAAAAAAAAAAAAAACAGACGCCATAACCTTGTCTGCAGATTGAAAGGTCAGCGTCTTCTTTGGAAATGATTCTCCCATTCCAGTCCACTGCTTTGACTACTGCTTTTTCTCAGATGTGATGTGGTAGATCCATCTATTGCGATGAAACATCGCCAAACACTCAACTAAAACATCTTCACGACGGTATTTTTGCTCTACTGAAGGCAAGCGCGGCACCCATCTTGCACCCAGCTTTCTCATCTTCAAATCTTCGACCAATACACGATGTATAGCACTTTTTGAAATATTTTACAGTTGTGAACGAAGGAGCAGACTCCCCCAGAGTATAATTTATCCCAGCTTTAGTATTAGTTGGACTTCGACCTTTCAAATAGAAATGTTGAATTACATAAAGGTGACTAATTTTTTTCATATTTACAAATTCACAGAGATCTTTTAATTTTGGACGCTCAAATAAAAATACTAAACAGCGTGGCACTTTGAAACTTAAAACACATCTTTTATGAGGTTGCCACTTTTCACCAAAATAATTTTTTATCAAGCTACGGGCACCATCTATACGACAGGTGGTCTAGTTTTGGGAGCTCCCTCGTATGGCAGAGGATTTGTTTCGTTCTGGTCGTTCATCAATATCTCGTATTAAAGTTAACACCGATAAAGTGAATAAAAAAGCGATTGAAAATCGTCAATTAAACCTGAAAGTGATAACTGCTGGATTTTCTTCGCCTCATGAATCAGTTCGTACCATTTTAGATTTTCTTCAAAAATTCAACCGCATAAAGGCCACTGAACACATACTAGAACGAGTCAACACCGACCCAACAATTATAAAATTCATCATAACTGGTGATGAATCAAATCAAATTCCCCTGCATCTCATCAATGATATATGGGAGAGCTTCTCATATTCAGTGAGCTTAAATCCTATCTATTTTTAAAACGTCACACTTTAGAAAGCATTTGCTGAACTTATCGATAACTCGACTACTGAAAGAGTTCCTCAGACTCATCGATCATCTCAAATAATGAGAAGTGGCTGTATGAGGTATTGAACCCGCGATCATGCGAACAATAGTTGCGCCTACCAACTATCGCACTACGTGAACTGCTGATGAGATTTGGATATATGGATTTGATATGCAAGACAGTGAACAAACTTTGGAATGGAGCTGTCCAACTGAGCCGAAATCGAAAAAGCGTCAAGTCGACGAAATGTTGGCTGTTTTCTTTGAGTATCGCGGCGTTGTGAACTCGGAATTCTTGCCAAGAGGTTAGGCGGCAACTGAAAAAAAACGTTGCTTAGAAACTATGCGGCGTTTGAGAAGGCAAGTGAAAAATAAAGTAAAAATAAAATTAATAGGCTATCATTGTGATTACATTTCGGCCCAAAAAGTCGACAAATATTGATATGGCTCCGGCTAGCCTCTTTCTTTATCCGAAACCTAAACAATCATTTCGAGGCACGTGTTTTCATTCCCGACGCCATAAAAGAGAAGAATGAAGAATATTTTGATGATTGATTATTAGTTGCCATGAGTGTATTATTTCGAAGAGCTGCCCAGTAAATTTGAAACGATAATAATAATATTTTCAGAATGTTTTTGTTTTTACAGTGTAATGAAGAAGAATATACATTAAATTAGCTGTGAAGTTAAGTAGACATCAGTTCTTAGAAGTATTTGGTTGGAGTTACATTGATTGTCACTTCAACTAGATATTTAAAAGCATTCTTAATTTGGAAATGTCTGTCTATCAAATTAAATATTTTATGTTTTTTTGACCAATTCCTGGTACTTTTCTGGCGAAATTTAATGTTCATGACTTTTCAGGGGCGATATGACTTTTGAAAAAATTCAGCGCCATTTTCAACATGCAAAAATATAATTTGTTTCCATAAAGTTTTTAAGTGAGTACACGAACGAGTCGTTCGTGAGCTAAAATATTGGAAAGAGGGGCTCTAGAAAGCTTACGAAAATATTTCTCAACTAACAAATTTTCCAAAAAATAGTGTTTCTATTACTTATTACTGTACTTTTTCAACACTTCCTTATAGTGGGTCACATAAAAATTATAGTTCCGTGTTAACTCTACGCCATTCCCAATTGAAATTCGAAGAATTCGAAGAATTTCAATTAGAATTTAAAAATTCTATTTGAAATTCGAAACACACTAATTGAAAATCAAAATTTACATTTAAAATTCTAAAGACATCAATCGAAAATCAAAATTTCATTTGAAATTTAAAAGATCATCATCAATTGAAATTCAAATATACCATTTGAAATTCAAAAGACGTTGTTCCGTTAATCAAACGGAATGATTTCATAGTTATGTTATCTGCAATTTGGTGTTAATCAAATTCTTCCGGTGTTAATCGGTTAGTGGATGTTGGCTCGACTGGTGGCTCAATAATATCTTTCCTGAAATCTGGGTATTGATAGTTTCCCAGTGGGAAAAGAGAATTGAATCTGGACACCGATAGATTTTCAGTAGAAAAAGAGCATCCAGGGAAATTAAAAGATTCGCTGATCTTAATATAGAAGTGGTGAAAAATGGGATAATCATCTATGAATATGGATTTGTCACAGCAGGAGGATGCTGTTGTTTTTCATACCTTTTCACTGCTTTTCTACCAGATTCTCTAAAGCAATGAAAACTCTTGTTTTCATTACCAGTTCATAACTGTCATTCTTCAATCACGTTAGTTCAAAAAAAAAAAATATTATTAAGCTAAGTTATTACTACGTCATTATTCTCATGTTTTTATCATTCATTACTTTTCAGTAAAATATTCGATCTTAATAAAATTGTTATTCTCTTCCTTAAACTACATAGCCTACTATCTACAAATGGCGGCGTTATTATGCTCAATCTGGAACGTTGTGGTGAGCGCCTACTGGGCGTACGCGAAGCTATAAATGCCATCAACTATGTGCGTAAAGTGGCTGGAGTCGATCACATCGGTCTGAGTGGTGCCCCCAAAGGTTATGCCTTCCTTTTGGCTGAGCTGGCGCGGGATCGTGTTTGGGGCAATGCTTCAATTAAGAAATTAATTGGTGGTAATGTTGTACGAATTTTGCGTGAAGTGGAAACCCTTAAAAATCGTTTACCCCTCTACGAGGAGTGGATTCCTCATGAATTGGTAGAGAGTAATTCGTATTGTCGTTATCCGGAATCGTAAGATGTGACTGTAAGGGATATAAATATGTATTTTTTTCTGTAAAGGAGTTACTCCGTTTTGCCACCACCAGCCGTACCAAATGATCTCTGGCATTGTAAAGAGTGATAACGAGTATTTGGCGTTAATATTTGTATTTATATTTAGCAATATTTTAAAATGAATAATATTTAAATTTGTTATAATATTTAGTTGAAACATTTTTTCAGAATATTAAATTCATATTAAAAGAGAAAGATATAAATAAATAACATATTCAATAAACGAAATACTATTTGAAAATACAAAAAAAAAAACTGCAAATTAAACAATAAAGAACCAATTTTCATTGTAACGTTCTATTAAGATGATACTTTTATTACTTTTTTCTGCGACTGTGAGGTAGACCGTAGGTAGACACCAACAAAATTGCATCCAAAGATGTAAAAAAGAAGCACAAATAAGATGGAAGTAGTGAAAAACTGCACCAAAATTGTGAAATTTACACGGGTTTTAAAGGAAGGAAACTCTTTTCTTCTTAGTTGTTGTGAATGCATGTATTATAGGAAATCTAAACGACTTATTATTAATACCTTGGAAAGCTATTTAAGGGTACTTCTCTTCAAGCTGAAAAAAACAAAAATATGTTGCACAGAAAAAAATGACTGGCTTATATTACCTAAATTGGCTTAGGCATTTTAATTTTATATAAAATTTGAAATACTATTTAAGAAACATTTGAGATTCAGACACATTTAACATTTGGTATACAGGGTGTCCGTCGCGAAGGTATACTACTTTGTTTGTTCATAATTTTTGATTAAATGAAAAAGAATTGATCTCATATTGATAAATGTTTTATTTAATTTTACAATATCAGATAAATGCCCGCCTCTGCTAGCCTCACAAATGCGAGCCTTTTTAAGCACATTTTTCATTACATTTTACGCGGTATTTCATTAATTTCATCACGAATATTTTGTTTGAGTTGCTCAAGCGCTTCTGGTTTGTTTGCATAAACTTTGATAACTTTTCAGATATCCCCACAAAAAGAAGTCCAGAACAGTCAAATTAGGCGACCGTGGAGGCCAATCAACATCACCATTTCTTGAAATAACTTGTTGTGGAAAGAGGTCTCGCAGTAATTCCATTGTAATCCTGGTTGTACGCGATGTGGCACCGTCTTGTTGATACCACATGATAATCAAGCCCAAAGCATGCAGTTGTTGCGTTAAAAAGTTTTCAATCATATCACGATATAGCTTTCCATTGACAGTTACCATTACGTCGTTTTCAGTTTCAAAGTAAAGTCCAATGATTCCTCCTGACCAAATTTTCAGTGACTGATGAATAATTTGAGGGGTTTCCACTGCCCAGAACCGACTATTTTGCTTATTCACATATCCACCATTCAAATGAAAATGTGCCTCGTCACTCATTATGATTTTTTCATGAAAATCGGGGTGGTCATGGACGAGCTGTAACATCCTATTGGCATATGTACGGCGGCGTAAATGGTCTCGTGGAAGAAGCTCTTGTATCAACTGAATCTTAAATGGAAACAAATACAAATCCCTGTGCAAAATTGTGGCATAAATTGTTCTTTGGAGACCAAGCTCCTGAGCACGGCGTCGAATTGAGGTTGATGGATAGTTTTGAATACTTTCTTGAGCAGCAGTAATGTTTTCAGCCGGTCTTGCAGTACGTTAAGGTCCATACTTGGCCCTATCAGCTGCAGATCCTCTTTTTTCGAAATCATTCACTACACGATAAATAGTGCGTCTTGTTGGCTCGTTGTTTCTCCCAAAAATTTCACGTAACTTTCTCATCGGCACAGTAATGAATAATTGATATTGATAAAATGTTTTAACGATTAAAACACGTTGGTTTATCGAATATTTTTCCAAAATAAATTTGCCAGGTTTCTACTTCACGACTGCCAAAAATGAACTGTCAAGACTAATGCATACCAAAATGGCGGCAAAACAAAGTAGTATGTATATCTTCCCGACGGACACCCTGTATTATATATATAATGATTTGAATAACGCTTTGTGCGGGTTTCAACGTTTTTTCCCAACACAATCCCTCAGGACTTTTCTTTCTAAAACTTCCACCTCCTTGATGACTACAGGAGACGCATTAAGCCAAATTGGAAAAGCATATAAAATAATCGGCCGTATGCTCGTTTTATATAGTAAAAGTTTTAAAATAAATGAAATAAAAATAAATGAAATAAATAAATGAAAATGAAATAATGAGTGTTTTGCAAGAAATCGCTATAATGGAAATTTGATATAACTTTTAAAATATGAGAAATTTTGAAATGGTGCTTAAGCTACAACATAAATTTTAATGACGTGAACTATTATAATAAAAAAATATTCTTTTTATGAGGGCGATAACAAAACTAGCAGGCCTAACAAAGAAGACACATAAAAGTTAAGAAAAATTTTAGTTATTTTCCAACATAATCTTCTTTAACTCCATACACTTTTTCCACAGATATTCAATAGCTTCTATACCCTGTTTATAGTAAGAACTGTTAAACTCTTTAAAATAACCATCAACCGCAGACTTCACTTCCTCATTGTTGGCAAATCTTTTACCGTCGAGCAATTTTTTTAAATTTGCAAATAGAAAATAGTCCGAGGGAGCTAAATCTGGCGAATAAGGTGAGTGCTGAAGCAATTCGAACTTTAATTTATTAATTTCGGCCATCGTAATAGTGGATCAATGAACTTGAGCATTGTCGTGATGAAACAACACTTTATATTTTGCCAAATGCGGTCTGTTTTCCATAATTTCATTACCTAAATGCTGTAATAAATTAGAATAATATTCACTGTTTTTGGTGTTTGTTCCTGAAGATATTCGATAAAAATAATCCCATGCGCACCCCAAGAAACAGACGCCATAACCTTGCCTGCAAATGTAACCGTCTTCGCCTTATTTGACACGATTCTCTCATTTCAGTCCACTGCTTTGACTGTTTCCTTGTCTCTGGTGTGAAGTGATAGACTTATGTCTCAGCCACGGTTATAAATCAAAGCAAAAATTCAGCTTTACTGCGGTAAAAATATCGCCCTACACTCTACTGAAACATCTTCATGACGCCGTTTTTGTTCTATTGAAAGCAAGCGCGGCATCCATCTTGCACACAGATTTCTCATCTTCAAATCTTCTGTCAATATACGATATATAGCACCTTTTGAAATGCCTATCATTTCAGGTAGCTTTCGCACCTTCAGTTGACGATCATTCAATACCGTCTTATGGGTTTTCTTAACCGTGTCTGGCATGGGCATCTCAATTGGTCGACCACTACGTTGATCGTCTTGGCAGTACGTACGGCCTCGTTTAAACTCTGCTACCCAATATTTTACAATCATAAATGAAAGAGCAGGCTCTCCCAGAAAAATGTTAAACAGCGAGGCGTCTTGAAACTTAAAATAAAGGGTGTCCCAACAAGAACGCAAGATTTAAATTTTAAATAAAACACAGATATTTAAAAAAATCGTGAAACTTTATTATATCGTAAAGTAGACAGAATGAGGTTTTGTGTGGAACAACACATCGGGCAGATGGCCGCAGCGGCATTGCTGGCACACACGCGATCTGTTAATGAAATTTTCAATGACCGTTTTGCATAAATACTGCTTCATTAATGCAGCGCAGTATTTATGCGCCTCTTTATTCGCGTAAACCATCGACTTCAAAAAAACCTAAAGATAAAAGTCTAATGGTGTTACATCGCACGATCTAGGCGGCCAATTCTGGTCTCCAAAACGCGAAATAACACGACCGGGAAATGACTGATGCAGCAATTGAATTGTTGCTCTGGCTGTATGACATGTGGCGCCGTCTTGTTGAAACCACATGCCCTCCACATTCATTTCTTCAATTCTGAATTCTGAAACGAAAAAACTGGTTATCATTTCACGATACTGAACACCATTGACTGTTTGCGCTTGACATGCCTCATTTTCATAAAACAAAAAGGTCCAATGATTAATCCAGCCCAAACTCCACACCACACAGTGACACGTTGAGGATGCATTTGCTTCTCGTAAATCACTCGAGGATTTTCCATACCCAAATGCGACAATTCTGCCTATTGAAGAAGCCATCAAGACGGAAATGGGCCTCGTCACTGAAAATGATTTTATCGGCAAAATCAGCATTTTCATGTTGTCTCTCCAATACCCATTTAACGAACTCCCTTCGCTGTCCATGGTCAGCTGGCTTCAGTTACTGAGTCAATTGAACTTTGTATGCATGAAGATGCAAATCTTTCGTCAAAATTCGCAGCACAGTGAATTTGGAGACACCAATTTGCTGAGCTCGGTGTCGAATTGAGGTGGATGGAGTTTGAGCGACAACATCACGATGTAAGTCGATGTAATTACAGGACTGGAAATTTATTTCTAAAATTTCGTTTTCAGAATATTTTGTCGAATTTGATTTCATTATTAAATTTTCAAACTCTGGACAAAATCTATCAAAAAGGTCGTGCAACAGTCATAAAGTTAAAATCACCTTGCTTGGCAGGTATTGAAGAAAACTATGCACACCAATGAAACAAGCAATGATGCTTTAGCATATAAATATAAACAATTTATGTTTGAAACGATACTCTGGAGATGCATTGTAAGTAGATATGAAAAATCTTGCTTCAAAATCTTCTTAAAAATATCACATTAAACTCTTACACATACAATAACAAACCCCAAAATATCCCTGTTTAGTTGTATTTACTCTAAAAAGTCTTAAGACGTTTTTCGCTCTGCACAAAAGTAATGATATGAAAACAAGTGATAACACCACCACTGACATTTCACGCTCTCAAAACGTTAACCAGGACAGCAAAATATGCGAATCATAATTTATCCGTTTTAGCGTCTTAAGCAAGTGCCGTCGTTGTAAAATTATGCAACGCGAGTGTTGTACACGAGGAAGGCACTTCGCGGTAGTCGTTGTACTCGTAACTGTAGTGCACCTTTTGTTTATTTAGAGTTGCAAAGAAAAGAGCGAACCGGAAATGGGTGTTATGAATTAAATATTATTTGCATTCATATCAGCCACTAGGGGGAGTCGAAGTAGGAGGAGAGGGTGACCGAGATGAAAGTGTCAGTGCCACAATTATGGCTGTAAGCGGAAGTTGCTTTGTTTGCTTTACGATTTGGTCTGTGGTGTTGAGTTCTGTGGACAAGAAGGATTTTCAAAAGATTTGCGTTAAGATTTAACAGATTTTTATGACTTTGGAATTATTTATTTAAGGTATAAATATAAATTGTGTTGGATAAAGAAACATTTTAGTAATAGAAAAAGGGTGATACAGATAATTTTTGTATTTCTCACAACAGTGTTATTATTTCCAGTGAATAAATAACATCAGATAGAGTTTTCTTCAAAATAATTAAATGGCTGATTGTTCTTCTTCTGAAAAGAAAAGCATAAAGTCGAAAGCGAGCTTTGTGCGATTTAATTTCATTTATTTTCTTTATTGTATAATCAAAAAATCAAACCAAAACTGATTATACATACATATTTAAAGAGGCTTCAAAATCGCCGATCTGGCAAGGTTATCAGCTGTTAAATACCTGTCATCCGAAGTATTATTTGTATGACGAAAGAATTGTTTGACAAGCAAAGATCGCCTAAAAATAGTTGAACCTTACTACAAAAGTGGTGATTCAAACGTGGGTAGTTTTCGTGTATTACGGAGCGATTATGGTAGACATAATCGGCCTATTGTAAGAGGAATTGGCAGGATTAAAAAGAAATTTGAAGAGACAGGAAGCCTGTGCATCATCGCAGTGGGCGCATTGCCGAAAATATCGTTTCTATTAGTGAAAGTGGGGCGACTTTTTTTCGCCTTCAATTGATCATTATGAATTGGGCATTATGTGGTTCCAGCAAGACGGTGTTACGAGCTACAAAACACGTACGATGTTGGCCTTATTGCTTGTGAAGTTTCTAGAAGGCGTAATTTCACGTTATGACGACGTCAATTGGCCACCAACATCATGCAAATTGACGTCATTAGAGTTGTTTCGGTGGACTGAATTTGAATCTGTAACTGAATTTTCTCTATCACGTCAGGTTTTCGAGATACAAAAAAAAAAATGTTTTTATTTGTTTTTTAAATAAAAAATCATTAGTTTATTTAAAAGTAAATGAATTTTCAAAAGTAAATGGCGTTATTCGAACGTCGTTTGTATTATGTTGATTCGGTTTCACGTATTAAAGTTCATCAATAGTCTTCCAGCATGCTTTTGTCCCAAAATCCTTGATAATTTCATTCAATTTTCATTAAATCTTGTTCTTGTTGAAAAAAAATCTAGATGCGAATGAAGAAAATGCATTTTGAATGACACTTGCGCACCTAATTCGTGATAATTTTTCAATAATTCA
>JAHXMU010000247.1:164153-185262 GCA_019455685.1 Philornis downsi
GACCACGAACCGTAATTGGTACTGTTGAGCCGGTTGTTTCGAACATTCTGATCCATTTTCGTATCACATTGGCGCTTGGAACTTCACTTAAATCGTGTAAACCGTGTTCATGCCGATACAAACGTCGTGCAGTAATCACTGATTTATTGTTTTCGTAATACGCTCGGACACAAAATGCGCGCTGCACTCCCGTATACGGCTCCATGGCGACTAAATTTCCAGGAAGCGGCGCAGCGAACAACATATCCCCCCGCCACCCCTCGCTCCGCGTTACCGAGAAATTGAAGAATTAAATCGCCAACACTCATATGGCCCACCCGTTATAATATAATATTTAATATTTCAATCGCATATCATTAAAGAACAAAAGCGCTGTGTCCACGTTATATTATAAAACTAAGGTATTTTATTAAATATTGTATTTGTGAACTATTTTAATATAATATGTTTGCTTTCGAATCTTAACGCAGCATCATCGATAATAAGTCGATAAAGAATCTGCTCTTTTTTAATTTTGCAGCAAAAGGTAAGAATAGTAACTGTTTGCCTTAAGCTTTTTAAGACTTCAACGATCGAAAAAATATTATTTGGCTGTTCAAGTAAAAGGTTTTTGTCGAAAATTAATTGAAGACCGGTTGGTTTCGTATCTAATTCACAAGTGCAGTTTATTCTATATTTAATATGACCTTAAATTACAGTAAACTGTAGTAAGAAAAATTTCCCAAGCCTTGAAGACGAAACCCAAAGAAAGTAGAGACAATTGACAGGACTTTAACGAAAGATTTGACAAGTAATTCATAAATACATAATTCATTTGAAAGGAGGAAACAGAAAAAGGCTTGGGAAACGCGAAAATTGTTGTACAAATGCTCCAACTGTAACTTATTCAACTGCTTCATATGTGCCGTGAATATCAATGAGGATTTATATCTAATACAGGAGCTACAAATGCATCCCAAGTCTTTGAGGTTTATTCATCGAGCATACCAATAATGGACTGATTTGTAAATCGCTTTAGAATTGTAAACTGTCACAGCAAAAATTAGGTTAGGCTGAAACTTGTACACCTGCCACTTCGGATTGCAGGCCACAGTATCGTCGACAAAGTACCAACTCATTGGCAGATGACTAGACTGACAAAGAGACTTCTGGTTTTCCACTGAAATTTTGTCCTTACGCTTCCACAGTTACATTGTTGCTTTACAATGTTTCTAAATGTTATCCAAGTCTATCAAAAAAAAAAAAAAAACATCGTATGCAGCTTTAATTAATACATCAAATGTAAAACTGCACTGGCCCACAAATTTGGAAAACAAATCGTCTGCAGAAACGAAGCATGTTTTGTAATTAATGTGGGTGAGTTGAATTCGAATCTGGCATAAAAATTGGACTATAACGTCTTGTACAGTTTTTTTCGTATGCTGGCAATACTGTAAAACAGTCAATACTGATATTACAATTTCATAATTATTAATTTGACAGAAGCCCCCACATTCATTCTAAATCTTCATAATAGTAGCGTTTAAGCATATCAGGAGATCCGGTGTTACTGATTCAAGCTATCTTTGCTTTGGGCGTAGTGAATATTTGGTTGGAATAAAAGGCTACGCAATATCACAATCATTAAAATATAAATATTTACATTATTTTGGTTTTGCTGTCTGAAACTTGAGCAAACCATGGACACCGACCATGTTTTGAAATAATTGCAGAACTGTTTTATATATACATATGTATATATACATATATATACATACATATATATATACAAAAAGTGGTCAAATGGCAAGAAGATCAATTCCAATACTTTGCAGAGAGTTAAGTAACCACCAAATCGATTGTTATTTCTGTTGCTCGATTTAATATGAAAAATCGAAAAAACATTACTTAGGTGGATGGCCCATCAGTTTCCAAACCAGTTCAACGTCCACCAAATGATCCATTACCAGTCATTCCCAGTGCTACGAGCAATGAGTCCGAAACATCTTTCATCAACAGTGGCAGTTTGTATCAGGCAATAATGAACGCCATATAGCGACTCAAGCTGAGCTGAATGATCTAATTCGGCATATATGTTTAACAAAGCTAGACGCAAAATTACTACCTTCACGCATGCAGCAGTGGAAACATCTTGCAGTTGGGACAAAATTAACAATCTGTAGAGATAGAAGCTTGGAATTGGCCACATATTTTGAAAAGAAACACTCTATTCCATACTGTACTGATGTTGATGGTTTATTTCAAAAAATGAATCAGTCATATGACAAAACTGAATGGAGATTATTTATTGATGGTTCTAGGTACAGTTTAAAGGCTCTTCTTTTGCATAATGGGAATGAAAAGTCATCCATACCAATTGCTCATGTCGTTAATACAAAGGAAAATTACGGATCAATGACTGCAGTCTTGATATTACTCAAATACAACGATAATAAATGGAAGATCAGTATTGACCTTAAGGTATGCCATTTAAATTCCTTTGTATATGTAGTATAGCCCATCGTAAATAATTGTAAATTAATCTGTTTCAGGTCATTGATTTGTTGACTGGTACGCAAGAAGGTTTCACAAAATATGGTTGTTTCCTTTGTCTATGGGATAGTCGCGCTACATATCATCAATACGTCAGAACAGAGTGGCCAAAAAGAACTGAGTATTCACCAGCAAAATAAAACATTTCAAATAAACCAATAATTGATCCAAATGACGTCCTTGTTCCGCCGCTGCACATAAAATTGGGCATTTTTAAAAACTTTGTTAAGGCTCTGGACAAAGATGGTGCAGCATAAATTTTTAAATATTTGCTAGCGGGTTTTTCCTAAAATTTCATATGCTGAAATCAAAGAAGGTATATTTGTTTTCCCTCAGGTCAGGAAGCTATTGAATAATGACAATTTCCCACAATGTTTGTTGGGGAAAGATTATGCAGCCTAGAAATCTTTCAAGAGTATCGTGAACAGTTTTCTAGGAAACAATAAGAGTGAAAACTACAGACAAATTGTTGCTGAATTGTTGAAAAATTATCACGAATTAGATGCACGAATGTTATTCCAAATGCATTTTCTGCATTCGCATTTAGATTTTTTTCCACAAAACCCAAGTGCGGTGAGCGGCAAACGAGGGGAACGGGCTCATCAAGATTTAATGAAAATTGAAAGAAATTATCAAAGATTTTGGGACAAAATCGTGCTGGGAGACTATTGTTGGACTCTATTACGTGAAACCGAACCAAGAAAATACAAACGGCGTTCGAATAACGTCATTCGCTCCTGAAAATTCATTGATTTTTAAATAAACTAATGATTTTTTATATAAAAAATGAATAAAAACATTTTTTTGCATCTCAAAAACCTGACGTGATAGAGAAAACCCAATTACAGATTCGAATTCAGCCCACCAAATTACGCTAGAAAAGATATTTGGTTGTTCCAGTCCAAAATTTTTTTTTTATTAGACAATTCTGAAAACGAATAAGCTTTTTCGGAATGAGATTCAGTACTGGTATGAGCAAATTTTTTTCTAATAGACTAATTTGTAATTTACCAATTGTGACAGTTGCAACCCACAACGTCGTGGACGACGAAGTGTAATGAAATCGCTGTCGAAAGGCTCTTTCGGCAGTGCTCAGGGAAATTGGAGGCATATTTTAATATAGTCAGTAATATAAATTAAATGTGAAGATAGCACTTAAAGAGCTAGGAAATATACTCATACTGCTGTGTCGATAGTACTATACAAGCCCATGTTTCGTCCAAAAAAGAATGATTATATTGGTTCGTATTTATATTTTAAGTGATATTTTAGAAGCTGAATTATTCAGTATAATAACATTTTTTGAATCAAAGATTCAATATTTAATGAGAAAAAATCTTGGATATTTCTTTAATTTTCTTCTAAACATTGGATTTTTTCAATTTATATGAATGTGTGAAATGAAGAAAGTTATATAAATTATAAAAGTCACTTACGTAACTATTGAAATGATTAAGATAAGTTTCGCTAAAATTTGAGAATAAGGAAAATATGTAAACTACAACAAATGATGCTAACAGGTTATCCATTAAATGGTTTCAAAACCGCCAGTCTGACAAGGCCGTCAGCTGTTGAATATCTGTCATCTGAAGTGTTATTTATTTAATGAAACGTTTGCCATTTACGAATATACTCGTAGTCCGTTAAACAATCGAAGAACACTTAAAAATAGTTCAAACTTACTACAAAAGTGGTGATTCTAACGTGGGCACTTTTCGTGCATTGCGGGGTGGTTATGGTCATCATAGTCGACTTACTGTGCACGAAATTGGCAAGATTATAAAAAAATTTGAAGAGACTAGAAGCATTATAGATGTGGTCCAGCCTGTGCATTACCGCAATGTACGCTCTGCTGAAAATATCGCTTCTGTTAGTGAAAGTGCGGCGAATAATTCGAATTTGTCGATACCATGTCGCTCCCAGCAATTAGGCCTATCTTATGGTTTATTATGGAGTATTTTCCACTTAGATTTTCATCTCCATCCATTTATAGTCCACCGCATGCAACAATTAAAGCCGCTCACAACGTCGTAGATATGCTGAGTGGGTGCTACAGCCACAGATTTTCAATGTTGATTTTTCGAACAAAATTTTCTTCAGCGGTGAAGCTCATTTCTCATTCGGTGGTGGGTTACATCGACGAGAAAAATTGTCACATAGGAGGTTTGGAGAACCCAGAAGTGATTGTGGAAAAGCCACTGCTTTTGAAAAAAGTGATTGTTTGATACGCTTTATGGTCTGAAAGTGTGTCATCGGGCTATATTTTGTTCGAAAATGACGCTAGAGAAACCGTTACCGTCAGTTCAAAGCGCTATGAACCGATTTTTTCCCCTACAATTAAGTATTATGACATGGACGACATGTCGTTTCAATAAGACGGTGCCAGTCCAACAGAATTTGTCTTTAGGGCATGGAAAGTTTCCAGAAAGCGTAATTTCCATTTGGCGACGTCATTTGACCACCAGAATTATGTGATTTGACGTAGCTAGCGATTTTTTTCTAAGGCTACGTCAAAGACGGTGTTTATGCGAAAAATCTCTAAACATTGGAGTATTTGAAAAGCAAAAATCATCAAGTTATCGCTGAGCTACCGCCCGAAATGTGCGAAAAAGTGGTCAAAAACGGCCTCAAAAGGATTTGTTGCTGCAACCAATCCAAAGGTGGTCGTTTAAAAGACATTATATTTTGTAGATAATGGCAAAATAAAAGCATTATAATGAAATAAAAGTTTAATCGAAATCTTAGTTTTATGTGTATTTTATTTAACTTTACTTTTGAAAATTGATAATCTGGAATTTAAAGATTAATGCGTTTCAAGCAGTTGCATTGAGTTCAGTCAAATTTGGCATACGTTATGCGTTTAATAAATATAGTTCTGCAAAAGAAATTGGACTGCATAAAGGGATACCTTCTATATAAATTGTTTGATTTATCGAAATTATTTTGCCCCGGTAATACCTTATGCGTAAACTGCAGTAATTTATATTTTTGCCAATAATATTTAATTCTAATGCTTGCTAAAAACGTGGAAAATACCGACCTGTATATGCTATACAGATTGCTTAATTTAATCCATATACTCTTGGATTTATATTGTTCATTCACTTGTACTTAATGTAGTCTTTGGCATTAAGTCAGAGACATTAACAAATAAGAATTTCTCGATTTTCCACGTCCTTTTGGTCATTTTGCACTCTTTTGCATGTACCAAAATGCAATATCAAATTTTGATTTAGCAATTTTAACTCTTTGTTTCAGAATTTTTATTCAAATCAATTTATTTTTAAATTCCATTTATTTTTTTCGAAATTGCCTCACTGTGCAATCTGATGCTGATATACTGAATTGAAATTTCGGTACTGATTTCAGCTTTCAATTCTTATAGTCATATCTCACTCTTCTTGTTTAGAATATTAAATCACGAAGAATTCCCAAATTTTCGAATGTACTGTGATTTTCTTAATAGGCCAAACTGAATCTAATAATATATGTAAATAGGTCCATAGGTTTTTGAGTTTCCAAATTCTGCCTGATTGAGATGGAATTTTTGTTTAACATTTATCTGATTCATTTAATATCATTCCGATGTTGTGAACCAAATAACATTAAATATGTAAATATGATAAATGTGTAACCATTTTGCATAAAAATTAAATTCTTAAATTGATAAATATTTACATAAATGTATTTATAGGTTATGTATGCTGTTGTTGTTCTCGGTTCTATAGAATAATGACAGTTAACACAAATAAATAGAGAAAAAAAAACAAAAATAAATAAATAAATTTATACAAAGACTGACATGGAGTTTTATATAAATATTTAATTTAATTTAATCATAAAATATAAACAAAACGGTACGATAATTAAAATTATGATAAATGGAAGCAAGTAAACATGTATGACAATGAGCAGTTGTATGACTACAAATATTGATATTTGTATAGAACTTAAATGTTAACAAAATATATTTCAAAGATTTACACTGACAACATCGTCTTATGTTTGTTGCTTCGAGGTAATCCATAAAAACAAATCTTTTAAAAGTTTCAAACATAAATCACAATTTTCCTAAATCTGTTCACACTTAAACACAGAGCTTCGGCAAATATTATTTACGGCAAAACGCTCTAAGGAGTGTTCCTGTTCATGTTAGCTACTCATATAATGGCATTTAAATTTGAAATTAATGACTTTTTGTTTGCTATAAATATTATTTGTTGTCACATTGTTCATTTTAGGAAATAGAAATTTTAATGGATTTCTTGAAAGTTTATATTTCTAAAGTGTAGAATAAATATATTTAAGTTTGAAATAAATAAAGTGCTAGAAGAAATTTTTATAAAAAAATTATAATAATGAATTTAAAAATACGCCAGCCATATCTTTAGGTAATGCTAGTTGAAATGCAGAGGTGTGTAATTGACAAAATCTAATAGAAATCGACTCTTTGGTCGATTAAACATTTGATTATGCATTTGATTATGCATTTCATTAAAAATTCATAAGTTTTACTATACATAAAATCAACTCTATCTCTATCTCTATAGCTAAAGTCGAATATGAATATGAAAGTTCAAACTTATAAATTTTACATTTTCTCCGAAAAAAATAAATCAAATTATCGACGATAGCATAAATTGCCCAGCTCCGAGTCAAATAGAGATCAGAACAACAGTATTGCGGCTTAAGAACAACACAGATGCGAGCACTGGTGGTCTGCCAGCAGAGCTGTTTAAAACTGGTGGCGATGAGCCGATAAACAGTCTGCATCAACTCCTAAATACAATTTGGCTCGAGGAAAACATGCCCGATGACTGGAATTTGAGTGTACTGTGTCCTGTGTTTAAAAAACGGCGATCCAAGTGTTTGTAAAAATTATCGTGATATCAGTCTTTTACCCATCGCTCATAAGATCCTATCGAGTGTGATATGTGAAAGATTAAAGCCGATTCTAACTGGCCTGATTATACCTTATCAGTGAGGCTTTAGACCTGGTAAATCAACAACTGACCAGATATTCACACTACGACAAATTCTGAAGAAGACCCAAGAAAAACAGATCGACATGTGTCATCCTTTCGTCGATTATAAAGCTGATTTCGATAGCCCGATATGGCAAAAACTGTATGAAGCCATGTCCGAGTTTGGAATTCGTACGAAGTTTATACGTCTTTGTAGAATGAAGCTGACTGACACGGAGTCTTCAGTAAAGATAGACAAACATCTGGGGGAGCCTTTTTGCACCAAACAAGGATTTAGGCAGGGTGGCAATCTATAGTGCGACATCTTCAACATGCTGTTGGAGATGACATTATTGGCCGAAAACTGCGAGATGTTACTGCAGCTTTCTCAAGCGTCGAGAAGGAAGCAACGAAAATGGGTCTAGGGGTAAACAAGGACAAAACAAAGTTATTGGTTTCAATGAACAAAGAGTCTACTCGTTTAAGACGCGATGTGAACGTTGACAACTATAATTTTTGAGGTGGTGGAAGAATTCATCTACCTCGGTTCCACTGTAAACAAAACGAATGATGTCAGCATAGAGATAAAGAAGAGAGTATTGCTTGCTAACAGATGTTAGTAAACGATTCAATGATAAAGCCTTCTCTCGACAAACAAAAATCCGACTGCACCAAACGTTGGCTCTACTTGTCCTGGGTTATGACGCTAGCGCATGAATCAGTACAGGCAGTTTTCGAGGGGAAAATATTCCGGAAAATATATGGACCCATCGTTGTTAACGGAGAGTATCGGCGCCGCATGAACAATGAGCTGTATGAGCTATATGCTGGCATCGACGTGGTCAAACGCATTAGTATACAGCGATTGCGTTGGCTGGGTCATGTTGTGTGGATGGACCCAAATTCTCCGGCACGGAAAGTTTTCGACAACGAACTCGATGAACGGCGCAGAAGAGGGCGACCAAAACTCCGTTGGAAGAACCAGGCTTTTGAAATACTATCGAAACTAGGTGTGACGAATTGGAGGAGAAGCACAGAAGATCGAAGCGCTTGGAATTATTTTCTGCGAGCGGCGTATAAGAGATAAATATGTCTATTCCAGTCGCCACCTAAGAAGAAGGCAATAAAGAAGACACCTAAGAAGAAGGCAATATTTAATGCCCGGTGCCACATTTATTAAATTTTCGTCTTTATTATTCTATACAATAAAGTATTCTATATTTGGTTCATCCAAATAACGAAAAAAAAAATATCATCAACAAGATTGGTTTGAAGTTTCATTTGAGTTTCATATCGATCTTTGATTATTTTGTTGTTTAAAAAAGCCAACCTACTACATGATATTATTTGTTTAGAACAATTGAGTTGTTGACTTCATTGTTTAAATAATTACATTCTGTCAATAAGACGCCTCTTCGGAAGTAAAAAACTTATGACAATAAATAATAATCTAATCATCAAAATATTCATCAAACTCATTTTCCGGAAAAGACTTCAATCCTCATTGGGAATTTCCTTTTATATATGTATGTCCTATCGACTTAAAACGATAGCTAGTTGCTAGATGAAATTTGTTAAATTTTTGGCTAAATATTTGTTCACAATGGCAGCCTTGTGAGGTGGTGCGTGAATGTGGTGCAAAGTCCACGATTTTTCTTTCAACAAACTTGGCATTTTCCGACAAATTTGATCTCTCAAAACGCCGCATATGCAGAGATGATTTTCATTTATTTATGTTTAGTTCAATCTGTGTAATAAAACTTTGTTTTTATGCTTATTCAAAGTTGAAACCAGTTTAGCTTCTTGCAAACTTTAATTGAGGAAAAAACATTTTGGCGGAATGATATTCTTATAGTGCCAGGCTGTGTAGCTATTTTGGATCCAGTCACTGATCCTCATCTGGAAATGAGGAAAAGCTAAACTACGTCTAGAGCTTAAATAAACATAAAAACAACGTTCATCATCTGCTGTTGAGAGGATACGTGTCTGGATAGAAATACGTGTCGAATTAGCTTGGCATTATGGGAATATCACTCCGTCAAAACATTTTTTCGTCACTCAAGTTTTACGAAAAACTAAACTGGTCTTGAATTCGGATTAACATAAAAACGGAGTACAGATAATTTTCTTTATACATCAACTGATCTTAAAGCTCGAGTTCGATGAAACTTTTATTTCACTATAATGCTTGGACTTTGCTTTTATGTACGAAATACAATGTTATTTAAATGATCAGCTTTAAATTCATTGCAGCAGTGGATCCTTTTGAAGTAGTTTTTTCTCGGCGATAATTTGGCGAATGTTGGTTTTCAAATGCTCCAACGTTTGGGAGTCATCCTCGTAAACACTGTCTTTGACATAGATCCACAAAAAATGTCTATCAGCGTCAAATCGCATGATCTTGATGGCCAATTGACGTCGCCAAATCGTGAAATTACGCTTTTTAGAAACTTTTTATACCATAAAGCCAAAAACCGTAGTGTTGTGTGACTCGGAGCACCGTTTTGTTGAAACCACATATGAAATGACTGTAACAGTTCCTTCAGCGTCATTTTCGAAGAACTACGGCCCAATGACAGCTTCTGACTACAATGCGCATCAAAGAGTCATTTTTTTACAAGTACAGCTGCTTTTCTACAATCATTTCTGGGTTCTCCGAGCCCCATAAGTGACTATTTTGTTTCTTGGCGTAATCGCCGCGTGAGAAATGCGCTTCTTCGCTGAAGAAAATTTTGTTCGAATCAACACTTTTGTAGTGAGATTTAACTATTTTTAAGCATTCTTCGATTGTTAAAGGATTCATATTCGTAAAGAGCAAACCTTGCACTAAATAGATATCACTTTATGATAGGAATTTAAAAGTTTACAGCCTTGTCAAACCGACGGTTTTGAAACTACTAAATGGATAAACGTAAATAAGTGGTCTAAAGATTCAACCCTGTGGAAAGCTATTTTAATGGAAGAGGTTTTGATATTGAGTCTACCACGACTACAGATTGTGTATGGTATGTAAGTTAAGCTGTCATAGAAATATTACAGTTCCCACTTTGAAGATTTTCGAATGATCCCGAAGTAAGAGGGAAGCTATGTTCCATTTTCAGGATTTGATCTACTATCGTCCGGTACGTCGAGAGGAGCTGTAACGCAACTGTTTTTGGTCTAAAGTTTAGTAAGGAGGCAGTTGCCTAATAATTGTTTGCTCCTCTGTTGCTGCAGTACGCATTGTAATACTTTGGATAAATATGGCAAAATTGGGATTGGACGGTATTCAGTACGGTATTTTCGTACCGGAATAATTTTGGCATGATTTTAGATAGTAAAACATCTGAAAGTGAGAGTAGTATTGCATAATTCATAATAATAACTTTCAAAAATTTTGAATTCATTTTATCATATCCAACCGAATTTAATCTTACTGATAAGCAACAGGATAGGGCCTCAGGAGAAGAAACGTGTGAAAACTCAAAGTGATTTACAAGTCGATGTTCTTAAATGGAGATGGTGTTAGCTGTTCTTATAACCGCGAAGTTTTATGATGAACGTGATTGTTTGCCAGATAATGAAATATTACAAAAAGGAAGGCTGATAAACACTGATGTGTTCAGTTCATCAGCTCCAATATCATATAAGTTGTCTTTTGATGAGGATGTAAAAAATATCATGAATTCATAAAGTTTTGAAATACTTTATACCCAAAAGTAGGGTCACAAATGACTAAACAATGAAAATTCGTTTTTACTACAAGTAATCTTATTTCTTATTTACATACTGCCAAATAAGTACTGGGTATTAATTAAATAATAAAACACAAAATATGTATTCTTTATTCAAAATCATTGTATCGCCTTCAAAGCAAGATACTTCTGAAATAATAAGCCAATAATTAAATCATCAAAACGTGTTTCAAACTCATTTGTCGGTACGTATTTCAGTTATCATCCCAAAATCTATGTTATGTCTCCTATCGCTTGATATCTGTAGCTCGAAGTGTCAATTTTACTACTGGAAGGAGGAAAAAGTCAACTAGAATCATATCAAATGAATATATATTTTTTGAGTTTCTTTACAATGACAGCTTTAAGAGCTATTGCGTTATCTATCCACAAATCTGACCTTTTCCCACGAATTTGCTTTCTTAAATGCTGTCTAATGCCCTGGTAATGTTTTTGATTCACCATTTTATTTTCTGGTTAGAATTTCGAATGCTTAATGCTGCGGTAATCAAAGAATTTTCTCAAAAAACTTGATCTTTGGTTTGATTTTGACACGTTTTTTTTTTGTCTGGTTCGGCTCGGTTGGAAGGCCCTATTTCGATGCTTATTGAAATAAATTTGGGCAGCGTAACATTACGTTTGGTTCATTCCACAGCGCTAGTTCTGTTTACAAAAATAAGCATTTCAAAGTTATAAATCCATATCTCATCACCAACTATAATAAGTTTTTTTTTGGATGTGGAGTTGATATTAGTTCGTTTTAACAAGTTTTGATCGATATTTACCCGGTTCAGTTTTTGAAGAAAATTCAGGTCTAGTTGAGTGGCAACACGCTTCATTCCCAAAAACCCATGTAATATGGTGCGAATCATTTAGTGATACTCAAAAAGTTCAGCTGCTATTTCTCTTTGACTTTAGTGACAATTTTTAGTTACAATTTCCTTCACTTTAGCTTAAGTTCAAGACGTTGTTGGTCGACTAGAACGATCTAAATTTTCAGCCGTAACTCGATAGCTTTTGAATGCACTGTGCCATTCACATTCACGTCTTTTTGATAAAGTCGATCCAGCGTATGCTTTCTGTAACATTTTCAGCACTTCATTTAATGGAATTTCATTAGTAGTACAAAATTTGGTAAAACTTTCAAAACAAAGTTGAAATTATCAGGAAAAATCGAGTGCCGTAAACAAATTAAATGACAGATCGTGTCTAAACTTCATGTCAATATAGAAAACAGCTGTAAAAACTTAGTGGCAAAAAGAAATTAAGTAATTCTTTTAAGCGGGCTTCTTAAACGATCACGATCCTGATATTTTTTTTAAAGAATAAAAAGTATTAGGCGCGCAACTAAGTTCTTGTTTTTTTTTTTATAAAAATACAACTTTGTTATGAAAAAATGATTACAGATAATTTATTGAAAGTATTGGTCATCGCTAGCTACTACTTTTTTCCATCTTTCTGACGAAGCTCGAATTCCATCACGGTAAAACGGTTCATCATTTGAGTCTATCTATCTTTGATGTCGTCATATGACTGGAACTGCTGGTAAGCCAGACCGTAAGCCATTGAAGGAAATAAGTGATAATCGGACGGCGCAATTTGTGGAGAATATAACGAAAGGGGTAAGACTTCCCATTTCAGCGTTTCTACGCAGGTTTTAATGGGCTTGGTCATGTGAGGCCAAGCGTTGTCATGCTGAAGAATCACTTTTTCGTGCCGAGCTTGGCTCAATCGCATTAATTGAAGTTGATATCGATCCCCAGTAATGATTTCGCTTGGTTTCAACAGCTCCTAATAAATAACATCGACCTGGTCCCACAAAATACAGAGCATCACCTTAGCAGTGTGAAGCATGACCGGGCAGCCCCCATGGCTTTCTTTTCTTTAGACTGCTTTAATGGATCCATTTTTCATCATCCGTTGCAATACAACGAAAAATAAACTTCTTTTTTTGTCGCTGAAGCAATTGTTCACAGGCAAAAAAATTACGCTCAGCATCGCTTGGCTTCAACTCATAAGGAACTCAAGTTCCTTGCTTTTGAATCATACCCAACGCATGCAATCGCTTGGAAATGGCTTGGCGTGTAATTCCTAATACTAAAGCAAGATCTACCAGCTTTTGACATGGATCTCCATCATGCAATGCCATCAATTCAGTGTCTTCGAAGGTTTTTCGTCTTCCTTCACACGAACGGACGTCAAAATCACCGTCTTTACAGTAACGGAATCAATCTCGACACGTTTTCTTACTTAAAGCAGCATTTCCGTAAATGTTTTGAATCTCTCGATGAGCTTCAGCCGCCGTTTTGTTCGATTGAAAGAAGAAAATCAATATTTCCCGCATTTGACGATTATTTGACACAAAACCATACATATTCAGGCAACCAAAAGAATATGACGTCAAAAAAAAATCATTATTGTGTCGAGGCGGTAGATTTACTATATATGTATATGCCTAAGCGTGGCTCATGACATTTAGGTTATGGCAGAATCCACTAGCACTTACAGCTGGCGTCATCTATTGGCAAACAGTGGGAACTAAGTTGCGCACCTAATATAATAGAATAAATGAAACAAATGTGCTCTTCGAAATTTAAATTAATTTAATAAAAATTGTGTATTGGTAGTTATCCGAATTTATATTTTATATTTTCTTCACTGGCGTTATTCCCATTTCGTTGATAGCCTTAACCATATCCACTGTTCTCCCCCAATATTTTCACAATAGTAAACTTCTCTGCTTTTATTTGGTTATTCAGTTTTATGTTTGTTGCAACCGGTTCCATTTAAGTGAAAGTGAATATTTACTTGACATCCATTCACTTTCTCTTCGAACATTTGCAATTGAAATGATTATTTATGTTTATTTGTACTATTAATTTATGTAATAAATTAATCATATTTGTACTCTGTATGTATATGTATATATTAATACAAGTAAACACATAAGTGTGTTTGTATGTTTCCTTATGTAATCGAATGCATCTGAAGTATTGACACAATAATTAATGATTATTGTGTTATGCAATACACAATCAATAAATGTTTTATGAATCTCTGCAAATGGACTTGATATAACGATACAACGATAAAATCCTACATTTAAAGAGTAGCCATAAGAAAATATAGCCATCGTTGCGATAGCGGCAGAGGGTGAGGTGATATTGCGTCAATATTTCGTGATGTAAGAGAAAGTGCTTAAGATATTTAATGACATTTTTAATTGCAAGTGACGTTATTGGTTGTATATTTTTATGTTGAATCATTCATCATCATATCAATATAGAGAGGATATGTTTTGCAAATCAAAATGTGAAGTGGAAATATTACAATTGTACTAAATCCTGGCAGTATGAAAGTTAACCCACTGTCACACAATGATTAGTACATGCGACTATTGTTCTCATGATCGCGAGTTCAATCCCACATACAGCCATTAATCCCTTTCTGTGCGGCGGCTATCCCGAATTGGCTGATGAAAACTTCGAGTAGTCAAGTAATCGATAAGTCTGATTAATGCATCTTAAACAATGTTATCCGGAGTCGTCGTTAAACTGCAGGTACGATTGAGTGAGTCTAAAAATAGAAGGCGTGTAAGCTCACTGAATGTGAGAAGTTCTCCCCTATCTCATTCATGGAATGCAAGGGCCGTTGTTTTATAAAAGTTAATAGATAAGTTAAGGCCAACAATTGTTTTCAAACATACAACATTTCTAATATATTGGGAGCACAAATAAGTCTCCCCCTTTTTTTGTCAAATGTTGATCTTTTATTATGACGTATAGATAGTTGATGCCAGCATTTAAAAAAAAATTATTTTGGTGGAAAGTGGCTACCTTATGAAATATTTGATTTAAGTTTCAAGTCACCACTTTGCTAGCATTACGAACGAACGAGAACGATCTCAGTGAATTTGTAAACATGGAAAATATTGGTCACCATTATGCAATTCAATATTTCCCTTGAAAGGTTTCCATCCAACCCCTATTACTGGACTGGACCTATATTCTACTCCGGGGGAATCTGTTCCTTCGTTTAAGACTGTAAAACAGAGTTTAAACGAGGCCGTATGAGCTGCCAAGACGAACACCGTACACCTCAATTGAGGTGTCCACACCAGACACGGTTAAGAAAATCCCCGAAATGGTATTGGATGATAGTCGGCCGAAGGTGCGTGAGCTAGTTGAAATTATCGGCATTTCAAAAAGTGCTATACATGGTATGTTGATCAAAGATTTGAAGATGAGAACGCTGTCTGCAAAATGGGTGCCGCGCTTGCTTGCAATAGAGCAAAAACACCATCGTGAAGATTTTTCGGTAGAGTGTTTGGTGATTGTTTTAGCGCAATAAAGTTAAATTTTTGCGCCGATTTATAACCACGGATGACATACGGGTCCACCAGTTCATATCTAAGACAAAGAAACTGCCAAAGTAGTGGACTGCAGTGAGAGAATCGAGTCCAAAGAAGGCGAAGACGGATTCAGTTGTGAGAAATGTCATGGTGTCTATTTTTTGGGATGCTTATGGGATTATTTTTATTGATTGTCTCCAGAAAGGAAAAACGGTGGCATCAACGGCAAATATTATGTTAATTTATTGTAGCATTTAAATAATGAAATTACGGGAAAAAGACCGTATTTGGTGAAAAAGAAAGTGTCGTTTCGTCAAGACAAAGCTCCAGTTCACACATCCACTATTGAATTATTATTACGAATTACTTTATCACATGTCTTATTCGCCAGATTTAACTCTATTTTTTTCCTATTTTCTATTTCCATACTTGAAAAAATGACTCGGTGGTAAAAAGTTTGCCATGAAGAGATGGATTCTGCAGTCAATATGCTGAAAATAAAAAAAAATTCTCAATTTTTTTTGTGTCTTCTTTGTTAGGTCGGGTAGTTGTGAGACCGCCCTTTGGTATATCATGTGAAGCATTTAGTAAAGAGAAATCTACTATTTTTACTTGATACTAAAGTCTTCATTTAGCATAATTAGAATAATTCAGTTTAACTCAAATACGCACGCTTTTGTTCGATAATTTATTACTATTTTGAATGTAAATCTATGAGACATCATTCAAAGGAATCCTCGTACTTGTTGACAAAACCATGACAGTCGATTTTCTCAAGCTTCTCTTGAGACAAATTTTGCACCAGAAAATATTAGACATAAACGGGAAAAGATGATATTCACTTGGTGTCGGATCTGGACTGTCAGATGGATTCATACCAAATTGCCAGAGTTTCTGTCGTTTCCCTAACGATGTGCTCGGTCTGGCGTTGTATTGATGAAACATAATTTTCCTCCCATTGGCTAAAGCTAGCAACTCGGGGTGGCTGTTTCCTTGAAATAATCCAATTGTTGATAGTACAGCTCCAAGTTTGAAAGGAAAAAAGTAGCTCATATTAGATGATTTCTTGAAAATTTCATTAAACAAAGAGTATATACTCTCACATCGTCAATTCAGATTCTTAGCCACCGTTTGCAATAGTTCGTTGTTATTCGACCATGACCGTTTTTTACTTTATGCTGTCATAAGTGAGTCACTTTTTATAGCCAGTCACCATTTGCTCTGTACATTTTGTTGCGATTCGGCAACGAATTCGCAGATGGAAATTTGATGCCTGAAGTTTGTTTGCGTTAACTCATATGGCAACATCTGGTGAATAGAGAGGATGGATTAAGATTTCACATTTGAGGGTATTAAAGTAGATTTAAGGGGCTCCTTAATATGGGGATGAGTATTATTATGTTATACAGGGTGGCGCAATAGAACGTGCATATTTAAAAAATAGATTAAAAAATAAATATAAAAGGTATGGTTAAAATAAATCTAAGGCATTGTAGAGTAATAAATGGAGTTTATTTTTTAAAAATAACGTCATCTAAATGGTGACCCTCTCTACGACGGCACTCCTCTAACCGCAAACGAAAATTATTGAAAACTTTCTTCAGTAATACTGGTGTAATGGCTGCCATTTCACCACCAATATTCTCCTTGAGCTGAACGATGTTTCTTGGATTATTACTGTAGACTTTGTGTTTGAGGTATCCCCACAAAAAAAAAAAAAAGTCAAGAGGCGTCAAGTCTGGACTACGTGGGGGCCATGGGATATCACGTCTTTTCGAAATCAGTCTGCCAGGGAACATCTGCTTCACCACCGCCATGGAGTCATTTGATGTGTGACAGGTAGCTCCATCTTGTTGGAACCAAGTTCTGGAATTCACTATTCTTGAACTTTCAATTTCTGGAGCCAAAAATCCGTCCAACATCTCAACATAGCGTTCCGTATTAACCGTGACGTTTTGGCCCCGCGCATTTTCGAAGAAAAAAGGGCCAATTATTCCTCTGCCAGAGATTGCTGCCCATACTGTCACTTTAGGAATATGCAATGGTTTCTGGTGTTTGATTTTGGGATTTTCACTGTTCCAGTAACGACGTTTTTGACGGTTTACGAACCCATTCATAAGGAAATGAGCCTCGTCAGAGAAAAGGATATTGTCAAAATTGGAAAATCGATTAAGCATTTCGTTAGCAAATGTGAGCCTTTGTATGAAGTCAGACTCTTTCAATTCTTGTGTTAATTGCAGCTTATATGGATGCAGTTTAAGATCCAATGTTAAAATTCGTTGCAAACTTCGTCGCGATAATTGCAAGACAGACGATCTCTTGCGAGTCGACATTTGTGGATTTCCTCGTACTGACTCCATAACTCTCTCAACATTGTCTTCGGTCCTAGATATTCTTGGGCGACCATTTGCTTGTGGTTTAAATGTTGAACCGGTGTCTTCAAAACGCTTTACCCATATTTTAATTAAATTAGCACTCGGAGCTTCACTAATTCGCCGTAGTCCATATTCAGCATAATATAGTCGCCTAGTAGCAATATATGAACCAGAGTTCTCGTAACATGCGCGCACGCAAAAAAAAAACTCCATCAGCCCGCCAACCAAACGATTCAGTTTGGCTACCGAAATCGGAAAATAATCACGTAATCGGCATGATTTCACTTTCTTTGGTCGTCGCAGTAGGTCCATTTTTAACCATGGGTGACTATAAGATAGGAAAAAGTCCACAGTTTATGCAAAATTCATGTTAAATATTTCTAAGCTTCGGTTCACATGGAACCTAATTTCCTCACTTTTGAATCGTTCTCTATGATTTTAAATGTTTTTTGTTTCAAATTGTTGTTGTTTTAAATTGTTTGTTGGGTTATTTCTAATATTGGGTGTCCCAACAAGAACGCAAGATTTAAATGGCTGATGCAGCAATTGAATTGTTTCTCTGACTGTATGACAATTCTAGGCACGAAAAAACTGGTCATCATTTCACAATACCGAACGTCATTGACTGTTTGCGCTTGACATGCCTCATTTTCATAAAAGACTGTCCAATGATTCCTCCAGCCCAAAATCCACACCACATAGTGACACGTTGAGGATGAGAATTTCCCTCACCCGAAATGCAACAATTCTGTCTATTGACGAAGCCATAAAGATGGAAATGGGCCTCGTCACTGAAGATGATTTTATCGGCAAAATCAGCATTTTCATGTTGTCTCTCCAATACCCAATTAACGAACTCCCTTCGCTGTCCATGGTCAGCTGGCTTCAGTTCCTGAGTCAATTGAACTTTGTATGCGTGAAGATGCAAATCTTTCGTCAAAATTCGCTGCATAGTGGATTTGGAGACACCAATTTGCTGAGCTTGGTGTCGAATTGAGGTGGATGGAGTTTGATGGATGACATCATCACGTACAGCTGCGACATTTTCGGTCGATCGACCTGGTCGAAGGCGCGTTGTCGTCTTTACATCACTAACAGACCCAGT
The DNA here is from genome assembly GCA_019455685.1 of Philornis downsi. Taxonomy (NCBI): domain Eukaryota; kingdom Metazoa; phylum Arthropoda; class Insecta; order Diptera; family Muscidae; genus Philornis; species Philornis downsi. Next base: position 183,194 of record JAHXMU010000247.1, read on the forward strand.
TTTGGCAAATTTATCCATTAATCTCTTTACAGTTGACTCTTTTAGAGCATTATTGTGACCACAAATTGATCGCAATTTGTGAAATGTAGCCGCAAAACTTTCACCATTTTGGTAAAATAATTTCGCAATGAGAATGTGTTGTTCACTCGTGTAGCACTCCATTTTTACTAACCTCGTACCTTCTACTAGCAAACATTAACAATAGTTCAAATGTCAAACAATGAAGCTTCGAATGGCGCAAAATTTAAATCTTGCGTTCTTGTTTGCACACCCTTTATAATTGCAAGTTCAATTTGTATAATATCGTATACTTTCGGGCTTCCGTTATAGTCCCTGTCTTTGTCGTCAAAATCACTGTTCGTAAGTAATAATTGGGAGGGGAAACATCTGGAAGATAGGGATAGTTGGATTAAGATTCCCCTCTTGAGGTTTTTAAAGTAGATTTTGAGCGACATCTCAGTATGTGAATGAGTATCATTATGTTAAAGAATAATTTTGTCGTATTAACAAAATTTTTTCCACTTGAATAAATCTTGTCATAAGCAATCGCTACCAATTCAAAAATTCATGCATATGACGCTTTTTAGGTTCTAAACTCGACATTTTTGCATAGAAAAAAAATTTGTGATGCTGATTTAAAATCGCTAATATTCCATGGTTGTTATGCTGACAGATGTCGAGCTTTATAATGTGATGTTTTATACAGGGTGGGCCAAATAAGACCTACTGATGTTAAGCACAAATAACTTTTTTATTTTTCGACATATTTATTTTTCTCTTTTTGTAGGTTATAATTGAATTGTTGGAAATTTATTATGGAACCCTACAGTACAATACAACGCGTTAAAATAATCGAGTTTTTCAATTCTTGTCAACGATCAATTATTTTAAAGCAGCGTAAATATCGGCAACATTTTAATTCCAGATCAGCTCCATGAAGGCTGTGTATGGTTAGGAGTTTGGTAGGTCGTTTTGAGGAACTGGGTTCAGTGGCCGACCGTCCTCGACGAGGTGCCCATCGAAATATTCGCACTGAAGACAACGTGGAAACTGTGCGGCACAGTGTTGCAGATGATCCATCTGTCTCAACTCGCCGTCGTTCCAGCCAATTGGGCATTTCCAGAACGACATTGCGTAGAATTTTAAAGTTTGATCTTAAGATGTACCCATACAAAATTCAAATTGTGCAAGCACTGCTACCGCAAGACCACCAACAACGACTACAATACGCATTAGTAGGTCTTGTTTGGCCCACCCTGTATATGACAATTTACACCATTACTTACTGATAAGGCCACTTTCGAGGCCGAGATTTATTTATTCGCTTTTTATTTTAATTTATTTTATAATATTTATTTTATTTATTTTATAATATTCATTGAATTTTAATTTAATTCATGTAATTTATTTTGTTTATGTTGTTTATTTTATGTATTTATTTATTTCACTAAGATTTTGGTGGAACCTTTACTTTGATGGAGTTGCTTGTTCACTGTATGGATATTTAAATCATATCTTTTGTTTAATGTAAGTGTTGATAAGTAACTCAAGGTAAGTGTTGATAAGTAAATTTCCCATACTTTTGACAGAAACACAAGTAGTAATTCGTAAATGTGAAAAATTACCTCAATATTGTAACGAAAGAAAATGGTAATAATTTCCAAACTGATATTTCTGAAACATCTCATATCTATTGCCTCATATTGTTAAATACTCAACACGATTGATTTCTACCCGTAGATTTTTGTTGAAGGGCGCGTGAATTGCAGCATTTTAATAAATAATTGTTAACAAGTATCATTTGGTATATGCTTTAATGTACAAAAAAAGTTATTTATATACATATAATTTAGCGCTTATTGAGAGCTCCCTACATGTAACCACGAGCCCTTTTTTATGATACACTAAAGTAAATTGCTATCATGTTTTTTTTTTAAATAATAGTAATTGAAAAAGTAACAAACTGTAAATGTTGTAAATGTTTTGTATATTTTATGAATTGTATTAAAAATACACTTCCATAATTAAATTAAAATTTTTTCTATTCAATATTTGCATTTCTCTCATTC